>JBBKCR010162635.1:0-16307 GCA_037577295.1 Ladigesia roloffi | reverse complement strand
TGAAGTGTCCAGGTGTTCTGTTGAAGTGTCCAGGTGTTCTGTTGGTGTCCAGGTGTTCTGTTGAAGTGTCCAGGTGTTCTGTTGAAGTGTCCAGGTGTTCTGTTGAAGTGTCCAGGTGTTCTTTTGAAGTGTCCAGGTTTTCTATTGAAGTGTGCAGGTGTTTGTTGAAGTGCTCAGATGTTTTTATAAAAATGTGCATAGAGTTTTTGAAGTGTGCGTGTGTCCTTTTGCCTAATGCAGTTGTTCTTTTAAGAGAAAACAGATGTTACAACATGCTAATATTTTGCTAGCACAGGGGTGTCCGTGTCTAGTCCTGGAGGGCAGGGGTCCAGCACGTTTTGGTGATTTCTCTCCCCAGAAACATCTGGTTCACCTCGCCAGTTAAATATCAGGTCTAGTGAATGTGTTTGAGGAGGAGAACCATCAAACTGTGCTGGTCCTTGACCCTCCAGGACCAGAGCTGGCCACCCTTGTGCTAGAAGAAGCTGATGTTCTCCAGAAGAACAAAGATGTTCTACTTGCCTTAAATCTTGAAGCTCCCTGGTAATAAAGCTATGGTGGGAAGTTCAGATTCAGAGGGTAAAATTCCAACCCAGGATTTTATCCAACTGCCTGGATTCCTCAACATCTGGACCCAACTGGAGAACACACATGGTGTGTTGGAACCAGGAACTGGGATGAATTTTGCCCTCTGTACCTGGTCATACAATATTGGAAACTCCTGACATTCCATTTCAGAATTTCCTTTTGGTTTTCTCTCTGCCTGAGGCTTTCGCACCCTGAAGGAAACAGAATTTTTTTGTGTGTAAATGGTGGAATTAGGCATTTTCTACGCTAAAATAAGGCAATTTATAATTTGGTGTCTAAAATGCATTCGTCACAAAAAACTGCATGACAATATTATTGATCAGCCATAAGATAATCAATCAGCCCAGCGGGGGATAAGTGAAGAGGTCTGGTGTCACAAAACCAACAGAGTTACATACATATCCTTTTTCAACCCACAGCAGTTTAGCCTCGCCCACTCAAGCAAAAGCCTACCGCCGTTTAGCCCCGCCCACTCATGCTAAAGTCTACAGCAGTTTAGCTCCGCCCACTAATTCAAAGGCCTACCTCAGTTCAGCTCTGCCCACTAATGCAAAGGCCTAAATCATCTTAGCCACGCCCACTTACGCAAAAGCCTCCAGCAGTTTAGCTCCGCCCACTCAAAAGTTCTAAGAAGGATTTGATCTCCATGCTGCTGCAACAAAGGGCAACCAATCAGAAAAGAGTTTATTTCCTTCTGAGGAATAAAGAGAGTTTGGGAAACGGTGTAAGAATGAGTTATGCCGAGTTATATATTCGACTCACACACCCACACAAACACCTCAGCCCTTTAAAGCACCTCGGCCAATCAGGACCTTTAACAGTTAATAATGAGGCTTTTGTTGGATTCCATGAAGACCTTGATTCATCAGAACACGCAGTGACTCACCTGAAGCTGTGATTGGTCGCCCCGTCAGCCACACTGTGATTGGTTAGACGCTCGTTTGCATACTGCAGTCTTCTGTGATATCAGTGATGCAGAGACTGATATCGCCATGGCAACTAACAGACAGTCTATTGTGCGGCTCTAAAATGGAATTTTACAAAGGCTCAGAAGTTCAGAACTGTCTTCAGGAGATCTTTAGCTGCAGGAAACATCAAGACAGCTCTGGTCTCGCAGCGGTGAAAAAGCTGCTGGATGAGTGTGTACAAGTGCTTGTGTGTGTGTTTGTGATGGAATGTTTTATAATAATATATAACGAGGGTAGGGGACCACAACACCGCACCAGTGCCCGGGGCAGGCAACATATACGGTACTGTGCAAAAGTTTTAGATACCCGGGGAAATTATACTTAGACCTGTTCACTACCGGACAGCGGTATTCAGAGGTAAAACATTCATGTTACAGTAAATACAGTTAACATTCTAACAGCAAAGAGTGGGTTTATGTGTTTCCCTGAACATTTCCAGACCTCCTTCCTCATGGAAGTCCAATCTTCATGTTAGCTCCAGTCAGATCCTGGTCTGGCTGGTGTTCCTGCGTTACAGTAATTGAGGTGGAGCTGCTGATGGAGTTTTATAAATCCACACAGTGACTGGAGGCACCGAGCAGAAATCTGAAACCAAACCTGAGTTCTTCTAACCAGCTCACACAATATCAGCTCCTGAAAATCTCGATACTTCTCACCGCTTTCTTGTTGCTCTGAGTTTATTCAGATGTTCACTTGAGTTTTTGCTGGCAGAAAGAAACCCTCAGCAGAGAGAAACAGATTCAAACCGGTTTTATAGGGGCCCAAGACTTTTGCCCAGTGCTGTATCTGGTTGCAGTGACATCTGTTTTTAATATCTGAATGGTGTTAGACTGTGGAGTTAAAGCGCTGTGTGCAGGATGTGGCCTGTAACCAGCATATCTGAAGAACGCTGGCCTGGATTAACAGCTGGGATCTTTAGAGATCAGATCAACATCCTAAACCCTTTGTCTTATTTTACAACCCATTCCCTGGAACTGCCATTAGCGGACACGTTTATTTAGAAAGGGTGGACTTGGTCTGCAGCCGTTTACCATTCAGCATTCTTACTGTTGTGGCAGATCAGTGTGTAAACAGAGAGCCAGGTTAGTAGGAAACATCTACTTCATATCTACACTATTATCTTATCATCTGCTCCAGTCACCACACAGGTACTCTGTAGTTAGAGACTGTAGTCCGTCTGTACCTCTTCATCTATTGTTGGCCTCTTAAATGTGTTCAGTAATGTAGATTACACACAGCAATCATTTCCACTCTGTTTCACACTGTAACCTCTTAGTCCCCTTTGCAGAGATATATTACTAAAGATGGTTCGTGTGATTCTGCTCGGTTCGAGTCGGTCTTCCTCGAGGCCGTCGTCAGTGGTCAGGTTCTGAACACTCCGAACAGCAGCGATCCACAGTGTACCCCTACACTAGCAGGACCATTACCAGGTCACAGTCACTGCTGTGCTGAGAACATCCACACCTTCTCGCTTGATGAAGTGCAGGATAAGTGGATGTAATCATTTTTGTGTATATAATAAACATCTGTACAGCTGACTGAGGCACCACAGGTCCGTCCAGTGACATTATTTACAGCAGGCCACTGGAGCCCAAGGCAAAAATAATGACCTCTCCTGCATAAGGGGGGTAGTTACTGTAGAACATCTCTTTAGATGTTGTGTCTACCCTTGGTAAATGACTAAGTCCATTCTAATGTGGTCAAGTTTCTGTTCGCATTACTTCCGGTTATTACAGCTCTGGTACTGAGGAGTCCTGCCAGAGAGACAGATTCAGATCTACAGAAACTAACACAAAGATCCCAAACTCCAGACAAAAACTGATAGATGGATGGACAGAAGGATGAATGGATGAATGAATGGATGGACGGATGGGTTGATAAAATGGACAAATGTATTCATGAACGAATGAGTAGATGGACAGATGGTAGGATGGATGAATGGATGGATGGACAGATGGTGGTATCGATAAATGGATGGATGGATGGTGGACAGACAGATTTATGGATAGATGGACAGGTCAATGATGGATGGAGAGATGGATGGATGGGCAGATAGATGGATGGGCGAATGCATGGATGCATGGACTGCTGGATGGATGGATGGATAGATGGATGAAAGACTGGATGGAGGGATGGATAATTTATCTGTGAGAAGTTCAGGGTGGACTTGGGAACTGTTGATATTGTGGACATTTAAAAAAATTAATAAAATATAAAAGCTGAATTAATTTGAAAAGTAACGAGCCGTTACTCGCTGAAATACTTTCCCCAGATTTAAAAATGGCGTCATTCAAAACATTCCACTTAGGGACGCTGCTCTAAACTCGTGGGGGATCTGCGAGGGTGCGGAGGCGCTGCTGATAATTCTTCTTATAAAAGAAGTGAAGGGAGTTCTGTTCACACAAACGAGGAACCACTCGCTCTGGAGAACCGACACGGAACCCGCAGCAGAGTCTAGCAGAAACAGAGCAGCAGGCAGAGAGACAGAGACAGACAGACACAGAGAGACACAGACTGATATGGAGGGATGCCTAAACAGAGACAGATAGACAGATGGACACATAGAGAAAGATTGGTAGAGACTGGTAGATACAATACAGACAGAGATGAAGAGATGAAGAGAGAGATGGACAGATGGGTGCAGCTGTCTGGTATCAGGGGAGGAGCTGCACTACTTTAACACAGTTACAGATCTGAAGTTTTCTCTGTAAATGGCTTGGTTATGTTTCATTAAGCCCCCCCAGATCACAGAGTGGTGTGAAGTTCAGGCCGAGAGGAAACCAGGCTGCACTCAGATTTTCAGACCAATATTTTATTTGTACAATTACTCACTTTCATTTCTGATATTTATAAAGTGAAACGATGGTCAAAACGATCACGTTATTACAGCACCACAGCCTACGTGATGGTCCTGGACATTTTTAGGATGGACGTGGCCACTGTTGCTACGCGGGGATTTAAAAACAACATTACAAAATAACTTCTTTCATTCGAGGGGAAATGAGCAGTTATTTGGCGAAATTCTTTACATAGAATTATATACAGCATCATTCAATACATCTCCTGTTTCTAATACAGTCCCATACATCAAGTTGAAAAGGAAAATATAGTTTAGAAATAAAAACTAGATACAAAAAAGGTCAAACACTCATAGGCACCAAAAAAAACTTTCATAACTTAGGAAAAAAGTTTCAGGACTCGCCGTCCCGAAACGTCTCAAAAACGAGTTCATTCATAATTTTCAAGGCAAACATTTTCATTTTCCTTCAGTCTGAAGGTGACATTCCTAATTTAAAACTAATTTTAAAAACTGAGTGTACAGTGACTGGAACCATGGCAGCCTGGGCACTAAACTGGTCCCAGTTCCTGACTGGTCGGTACTGAACCCTACAGGGAACACAGGACAGTTAAAGGAACATGCGGAATCTTATCACAGCTCGTCATGTAGCGCCTTTCTTTTCTCCACCAGGTTCTGGAGGGTGGATCAACCGGACTATCGATGAGAATCGGTGTCAACAAGAGGTCATCCTTCATTTTCCAGCCCTCTATGTGTTTGTGTTTTTATCCACTACACTGTCCACCCTGGAGTGAGCTCTGGAGTGGAAGGACGTTAGCTCACCAGGACTATTGATTGTTTTAAGATCTGTGCAGAATCGGCTGGTCACGAGTCTTCATGTGTCTGTTCTTCGCTCCGCTCGCCATTTTTGAACTAATCACTCATTCATTCTGAGAAAGTGTGTGTACAGGCGTTGGGAAAGTCATCGCCAGTGTGTCGCCTGCACAGATTTGGGGTCAGGGGCCTTTTGGTACATGTACACGATGCTGAGCAGAAAAATAGAACTCTACATTAACAGTCTACGTTACGATGGGGTTGGACCGTGAGACAGACGGATCATACCGACTTCTCCTAGCTTCCTCCAGGGTGCAGCCTTTTAAAACACAGGGTGCTTCTCAGGCAAGGGCTTAACAATAAGCAGGATATTTCAGGGGTTAACGCACCGGAGTGACCGGCAGGTAAATACAAGCCTGCGATTTTAGATCCGAACATTGGATGTTCCAAAAACGATCTCCGGATGAGTGTACCAGGAGTTTGAAAACAGACTACGGCATCTTAGTCACGATGTTCAGTAGAGAAACCCCGACCTGTCCCAGAAGAGCGCCCCTCGGTGGCAGTACAGATTTCCCAATAGACAACCGTGAAGAGGTGTGTTTTTGTGCGACGGCCCCAGTGTGCTCGTGGCACTGGTCCTGTGTCTGATTTGGCAAACTAACAAACCTGGTAGCTGATTTGTTTTTGTTTAAATGACCTACATCACAGTCCAGCTAGTTTCTCGATAGGTTTAATGAGATTTTCCCAGCAGCTACGAATGAACATGTCGGAAGGCGGAGTCTGGAGTGGCCTGCATTTCGGTTTCAGCTGTAACGTTCCCTATCTTTGGATTTATTTACCATAAGTTACTGTCTGAGGTACATGGTATTGCTGAAGTGTGCCAAGGATGGATCATGATTGTTACATTTTCGATTAGTCATTACAATTATTATAATAACTGAAGTACTGCATCCCCACCAGCAGATGGAGATGATGTACCTGAAAGTTGTCTGCGATCTACCACTAAACAACACTGAAGAAAAAGAATGAAGTTTTGTATCACTAAAGAACTAAAACTATATCACAGTATAAATGGGCCTTCTCTGATTTTGAGAGTTTAGGGGTGGGTTTGATCTTCGAGGAGGGTGGAATAGCTCCCAGTGAATATCGAAGAGTATTTTTGTTTGAAATGCCCAGCTCTAGTGCCCACAAGCTCCTTTCGCTCCAGAAATGGTTCTGTAATATCCGGCACACCAGCGCACCTGAAGACCAGAGTCAGGAGCACATTGGGTGGCTTAGAGGGTCTTAGTGCAAAAACAATGGAAAACTTTCCTAATTCCCTTCTGCTTTTTGACCTAGTACATTCCCCTTAACAGCTCAGTGCGTCAGGTGCTGAAACCCAAAGCGGGTTTATAAAACACAAGCACATGTAGGAAACAATAAAATAAAAAACAGGTTAATGCATCACCACGGCTTGAGGTAATGAAGTGGGCCGCTGACCCACGTGAGGTACGACAGTGTGGAGAAACGGAGAAGCGAATGTGCAAACGTCTGGACAGAGAGGACAGTTCCGAGCAGGTCAGGTGCTAAAACCTCGGTTCTGCTAGAACGCCATGAAAGGAACACACCAGTAAACATGTGAGAGTACATCAAAGGCAAATAAAAATGAGATGCATGATTTGTTTTTTCCCCCGGACATTCCCCAGGACTGGACCAGGCTCTCCGAAAGGTGAGACCTGGTCTTCTGTGGTCTGTACGGAGTTTCTGATTGTGCTGCGCGACCACAGCATCACTCCGCCGTCCTTCTGGTCCCCTACACTCCTGCACTGCAGGCCTGTTCTACACAGTAAACTGACTGTACACCTCCGGCTCCAGAGTCTGTGATCTGAAGGAGTTCACAGTGAGCAAGGAGGAAGAGCATAAACTTCCAAGGGTGAAGAAATGGCAAGAGGATAAGAACATCGAACAGAAGAGACAAGGAGATTCAGGGAATTCAGTCTGCGAAGACCAACACTGGAATCCTCAGGCAGATCTAAGGAACATCGAGAGACTCTGAACCGACTACCTGAACGTGTCAAGCCTGCACAGACTCCCAGACTCCACCCCTCACCTCAACCACCCAAACATCTCTTCCAGCAGATGACCACCTGCTTTTACACATTTGGGAAAGGGCGACTCTGGAAACGTCCAGACCCAAATTTGTGGTCATGAGTTCACACCAGTGCGAGGTCCTGATTTCAGAGAGAATCCCAGCTCTGACAGACATTCAGTCTAAAACCCCTCTGTACGGTAAGGGTCAGCCTCTCGGAGTGCAATAACTGTGCGTCCATGATTTTCATGCTGGTAAAAACGATATGCTTTAATGCTGCCTTTGAATATTGATGTGAACTGAAACATTTGACCCCTGGTGGGAATATGGCTCATACTCCTTAAAGCAGACAAAAAATGTAAAAAGCAGAAAAGAATAGTATGAAGTATTCATACCTTCACGTTCTGGCTTCTTTCATTTTACTGGCCATTTACACCTGTCCAAACCTCAAAAAACTAACTGAAATAAAACATATATATTCTTACAGGTATATATAAAATGGTATATAGTTATGTGACATTCTAAGCAACCTAATCGGCCCATAATTGGTTGTGGTTTTGGTTGTATGGACCTATAGCACATTGAGAGATCCAACGTCTGCCCAGGTGTAGATGCTGCTCCATTGTGTCTCACATTACAGGCCTTATTGCTCAAACATCTGTTTATAATCTGAACTTTTTACCTCATCAGTTCACACAAATGTGTTTGAAGAACCCGGCATCAAACCGACGCCTGGAAACAACCGGCTTGCTCACAACCTGATCAACAACTTCACATGAACGACCAACGTGCAACATGAAAAATGAAGCTACGTCGTCAGGCCCCAAATCATACTGAGACTGAGGTCTGGCCTAGTCCACATGCAGGTATTTTTAACCAAAATATACCATAAAAATGCAAAAACACACTGCACAAGGACGCAAGACCAACAGGAGGCAACATTTATCTGATCGTACAGCCATGCAGGCCAATCAGAACGGAAACTGATCTCACATCGTGGCACAGCAAACCGGATCTGATCTCACAACAAGACCAAACAAACCGGATCTGATCTCACAACAAGACCAAACAAACCGGATCTGATCTCCCAACAAGACCAAACAAACCAGATCTGATCTCCCAACAAGACCAAACAAACCGGATCTGATCTCACAACAAGACCAAACAAACCAGATATTCTCACATCCCTTCAGAGCAAATCCGGATCTGATCTCACAATGTGGCAAATAACCCGGATATGATCTAATATCACGGTAAAATAAACCGGATCTGATCTCACATCGCGGTAAATTTAACCAGATCTAATCTCACATCGCTTCAGAGCAAATCCGGATCTGATCTCACATCATGGCAAACAACCCAGATCTGATCTCACATCGCTGTAAAATAAACCAGCCCTGATCTCACATTGCTTCAGAGCAAATCCGGATCTGATCTCACATCATGGTAAAATAAACCAGTTCTGATCTCACATTGCTTCAGAGCAAATCCGGATTTGATCTCACATCACTGTAAAATAAACCGGATCTGATCTCACATCGCGGTAAAGTAAACCCGATCTGATCTCACATTGTGTTAATGCCAAATGGATCTGATCTCACATCACAGTCAAGTAAACCGGTTCTGATCTCACATCACAGTCAAGTAAACTGGATCTGATCTCACATTGCGGTAAAGTTAACTGGATCTGATCTCACACCGTGGTAAATTTAACTGGATCTGATCTCACATCGTGGTAAAGTCAACTGGATCTGATCTCACACCATGGTAAATTTAACTGGATCTGATCTCACATTGTGGTAAAGTTAACTGGATCTGATCTCACATCGTGGTAAAGTAAACTGGATCTGATCTCACATCACGGTAAAGTAAACAGGATCTGATCTCATATCGCTTCAAAGCAAATCTGGATCTGACCTCAAAACAAGACAAAACATACCAGACTTGTTCTGAGGCAAAACGATGGGATCTGATCTCGCCCAAGGGAAAACAAACTAGATTCATGGTAAAGTGAGTACAGGCTGTATTTGCTCAGGAGAGATGCATCGGCATAAGGACAGATCATGGAGTAGAATTTTATCTTTTTTTTTTTTAATGTTTATCACAAACAAGCAGGGAAGTCTTTTCTCATAAAACCATTATTAAATATAACCATTAATTATTGTTAAATATTGAACATCAAACTACAATGACGTTTAAAGAGGAATGGAAGCATGAAGAACCTCTTTAGACACTGAAGTACATCACTGATCCGGCACAGATCTGCCAAAATTTTCCATAAAAAACACACAAACTCATAAAGCTCTGCCATAAACTTTTGATTTGGAAATAAATTTGGTGCCAGTGTCCCAAAAACTGGCATCGCTAGGAAGAACTGTACTCCGGAAACAGCTTCCACCTCTGGAAGGCATTCTCACGGCCTGTCTTTCATTAATCCGAGCTAAAGAGAGCTCTAAAGCCTAACTCCACCCATTTCCCTAAAACGCTGCCCTACAATTAAATGTGTAAGATGTAATCAAAGTTGGTTCAGAGTGGGTTTGGTCTCAAGCACTTAATTCAGCAGAAACTGTTCACAGCGGAGGTTAATGGATCCAGACGCTTGCCTCGAAAAGCCTGACAACTGAAATGTTGTTCTGAATTAGTTCTGGGAACATTTAGGATTTAGCAATATTTTACCATCATCAACACCCACATAAACATTCAGAGACTCGTGGAGCTTCACTGGGGGGGACAGAGAATAAAACAGCTGGATCTGTGTCTGAGACATCTGGTTCCATTCACCTCCACTGGAAAGAAATCAGAGTATTAACACCAAACTAGTTCTGTTTACAAACACTGAATTATAGTGGATTCTGAAAGAGTGGAAACCTCCTAACTGTCAGGCCACAGTTGCTAACGCTTTCTACTCTTACATACAATAATAGAGTCAGATAAAATAAAATACAGACAATTAAAATAAAATAGTAAAGTCATATAATAAAAAGCAATTAAACGTATTCCTCCTTAACCTGATTATTGTCCCGATTTGCTTTGTAAACGTTTTGGACCAGCTTCTCCTTATTATTGCAGAAGACGCAGAAACCATAGTCTTGATGATGAGGTATAGACGTGAGGACTGTGAGGACTCCGAGATGTTGGAAATGCCGGTACGGGAAATCCGTCAGATCCAGGGTACCACGGATCGGATCACTGGAGTTTAAAGGAACAGTTTGGCCAAAAACAAAATAAACATGTCGGCATGGTGCTTTCACAGGCTCCAACTGAAGTTCTGCACTGGAGCTACGAGGCTAAGAGGAAGTTTTTCCCTTTTAGTGCATTTTAAGAGCCATTATCCCTGTTCCAAACAGATTCACTGGTTTTAGTTCAATCCAAAGACCCTCAAACTTTGTGTGTGGTAAAATGTCATCTTTCCTACACTGAGCAGCAGCAGAGAGAAGATAAACTCAGAATCTGATGTTAACACCTGGATAAGAAAATACAACCCAATAGGATAAGAAAATACCCCCCCACACTTTCTAATATTGTGTTCGTCAGCAAGACACTTAAAGCTCAGTGGCTTCACAGGGACCGTCCCTGCAACTAATGACTGTAAATCCGTCCCTGTGACTGACAACTGTAACTGCCCCCTTTACCCTATTGATCTTTATGGAGAACGGATCCCAGTTCCTGACTGGTCACTGATGATATCTGGAGACTCTCCTGAAGAGACAGTGCTGCTGTCTGTGTTCCCGCAGCATTAATACATTCTAACACAGCTGGATTCTGTTATTATGGAGAGGAAGATCAATACCACTATGGATAAGTATCAATATCTATATCAGTATCACCAACATCCTAATCCTACACAGCCCTACTAGGAACTCATTTATTGCTGTCCAGTAGTGTGAGATGATATCACAGAGGAATATGTAAAATATTCATTTTGTGACATAAGCAAGCCTGTCACAGAAAACTCGACCTGTATTTTGCATTGTGTGATACAGTTGGAACCAGGCTGATTGGTTGGACATGACCTTCCATTACAGTTGAGCTACATTAGCCTCATGTCTCCAGCGCTAAACTAAAGAAGCGAACCTCAGACACGGAAAACCTCTTGAATGCTGATGGACTGCATTTGCGGTGGGGACTGGAAGAGAGACGTTTTTGCCTTCAAGCCTATGTTGAGTTTGACGGGAAGGGCACCCACCACTGCTGCCCCCACAGGGAAGGGAACAGTTCCATGACCAAGTGGCCTCTACTGAAGTTGTGACATCTACGTTTGAGTTTGGCAGCAAATACATCTAGAACATCCACCCAAGACATAAAAAAGTACTAAGCACGACCAGAACAGGAAGACGCTACTCTAGTTCAGAACATTTACAGAAGACCCTGTAAAGAGAGCATGCCTTGGAGATACTGATGGAAAGGTAGACCCCCCCCCCACACCGAAGGACCTCTCTGGCCACCGGTCCCTTTTGGGGATCTTCGTCTGTTTGTGGCCCTTGGAGAAGGCCAAGGAGTTCTGTAGAAACATCCATAGAAACTTTGTTCAGGAGGAAACCGCCACTGAAGTTTAAGAGGGTTTGCGGTGCATAAAGCACGCACCAGTTTTCTATAACTGCACCGATCTATTTTACAAAACCGAATTCTTCATTTGGAGCCGCCTCTCTTTGATCCCGTGGGTCAGGTTCAGCGTTGTCAGTCCGTTTCTGCAGAGGTATTTTGTGCCGTGTCCCTAGCGGATAAGGACCATCAGCAAAAACCGTGACGTTCTCGTCAAGATCCCTGGGGTCACTCTGTGAATAAAGGAATTGAAGAACGAGGTACTCCCGTCGTCGCAGGGCTTCGACAGCACTCCTCATCATCCAAGATACAGACTTTGGGATGTACAGATCAGTGCAAGTTTGCAGTGGACACACCAAGAGCCCTTTTCTCTTTTCTAACAGTCTCGGCAGTGCTGTAGCCCACCTGTGTCCCCTTTAACTGCCCACTGCACTCAAAGTCTTGCAGAAGTGACATCAGAAAGAGGAAGGTCACCTGCAACATAAGTGGTGTTCATGGAGTTATGGAGGTAAAAAAAAGACCAAAAAACAGGAGCACATAGGATGGAGCCTACACGTCCTTTATGTACCTTCAAATCCGTGGCCAACCCATCGGAGTATCCTTAATTCGAGCATCTCTACCATCTTCAATTGTCAGTTTGGAATCTCGAAACGATACAGGGTTGTCTGGACTCTCGACAGTTAAACCACAGAAATCATGATAAAAAATGTAAAAAAAGGCATGGGAAAACAAAACTGGACCCTGAATAACCCGTGCTTTCCCCCACGTCGGCCCACTCACGTGGCCTTGCCCGAGTGTGTCCGCAGGTGGGCCTGGAGCTTGGTCAACTGGGAGAAGTTCTTCCCGCACTGAGGGCAGGGGATGACCACGTCTTTCCCCTTATGTGTTTGCCGGTGGACTTTGAGCAGGCTGGATCGCACAAACTTCTTGCCACATTCTTTGCATGAGTGAAGCTTCTTTCCACTTTTGCTCCTGGAGGATGTGTGGTCCTCTTGCTCCTCCTCCTCTTCCTCCTCCTCCTTCTCTTTGTCAGCCTCCCCCTCGGGCTGAGGTGCCAGACTACTCTGACCTGGAGACGCCGCGGGCACCCGGAGGTCCTCGGGGTCGGCCAGGCTGGGAAGATCCTCCATGGATTCCTCGTTCTCCTCGAGCAGCTGGGAGGGGAGCGTGAGGAGACGGTGGAGCATGGAGGGCGACTTCAGCTGAGACTCGTCACCTGCAAAACAGCACACAAGACTCAGGAGTGGTCTACAAACACAGGCGGAGGATTGTCTGATATCCCAACATACTCACTTCTACATACTGATTCTCATTCTGGACCTGTAATGGTGCTCTGTTCTCCTACCGATACACCTACATTTGAAAATTTGAGCTTGAACACATTCAGTCTCAAGTTAGAATGGTGTGCTATGTTAGTACAGGAGATTTGCCCTCAGTATTTCCCTGTGAAGCAGTCATAGCTCCCTAAGAGGCAAGAGGAAGCATAATGTACACAGATTCTGGAATTTGAAAGTACTTAGTAATGTAACTGTGAAACTCTTCTCAACCATTTTAAAATATCATCAATCGGAAAAATCCATTTAAACAGGGGGCCGAATGTCAGGTCCAGGAGCAGTAGGTTTGAAAATGACCATTTTTGAAAGCCAGGTTAAAAATATTTGTGAAAATATTTTTGAAATAAATTCTTGAAAATGTTTTTGAAAATGACCGGTTTCTTGAGCAGGAGGGTTTGAGCACAGCCCATTGCTGAGAGTGTTAGGTTTGATAATGATAGGTTTTTAAAAGGACCGTCTCTTAAGGACCAGATTTAAGAATGACTGGGTCAGGAATCGCAGGTTTGAGAACCACTGGTGCAGAAGACCAGATTCTGGAGTCACCAGGTTCTGGGTCACCAGGTTCTAGAATGACAGGTCCCAGAATGTCAGATTTTGGAACAGCAGGTTCTGGAGTGGCAGGTTCAGGAGAAATGTGCTTGGAAATAGAAGGTTTAGGAATGGGCGGTTTCAAAATGCCTGGTTCTGAAGAAGCAAGTTCCTGATGATGAAGAAGCAGCCAGATGTTGGAAAAAATATGACTGTGGTGTTTCATTCTGCTCATTTGGCTCATTAGCATAAGAGCTTGGATTTTCTGGCAGAGAAAAATCTCTACTTCCTCCAAACTGTCTGCAGAGAAACTGCTTTGTGATTCGCATTAGATCAAATATATCTTTTTATTAGGACCGGCTGGAACCAACTAACACTCCAATGAAAGAAGGTTTTGTAACATTGAGCAGTGGTTTGATTATGCCTGTGTAATCGCACTAAGGCTTCATCCATACAGGCGTCTGAATGAGGCATTTTTCGACCATCGGGTGAGTGCTGATCATTTTTGGATCTAATCAAAGCCATATGGGTGTACCGTCGTTTCAAAATGTTGCATGCAACATTTTCATGTAGTCAATTTCTGAACAAAGAGATATAAGGATCCATGATTTTTACTGCAAAATTATTTACAAAGACGACCCACATGTAAACACGTTGGACTGAATAATTACTGCCCCTACAGGTAATAACATGTAACTGCAGATCGAGTTGCATGCTAGCGTTAAACAGTGTCAGACGAACACCAGTGTAGCGCCTCACTAAATTTAATCAGGCTACAAAACGCAACAAGGATGCGCATGGCATTAAGAGCAGCTTCATTCAGCCAAGTTTCAAACATCTGTGTGGATGAGGCCATTTTGAAATTATTCATAATGTGTTCACTTAATAAAAGTCAGGAATAAAGGTGAGTTCCTCAGACTCGAGAGTGACTCACCTACAGAGCTGCTGACCGAAGTACACTGAGGGTCGGAGGACGCGACCTCGGCATCATGCGCCTGTATCCACTCAGGTGGTTCCGCCTGGACCTCCCCAGGGGTCGGCGCAACCCTCTCCTGGACCACGTTCTCCCCGTCCGGTGCAACCCCTGAGCCCAGCCCTGGACGCTCCTCCTTCCCGCTGTTCAGCCCCTTAATCTGCCACAGGTCACTGCACCACTTCTGACCAAACACTTTATCCAGGATGGGCACCCAGTCCTGAGACACCGTGATGACCGCCTGCTCGTTCGACTCCGACTCTGCCGGACAAACACCACAGAGACATCACCACGTTACCATCAGAACACAAAAAAGAGGTTTAGATTCAATTAGGTAAGTTTAGATTTGAAAAGGAAGTAGGTTTAGATTCTTTTAGATTAGGTTCAAGCTTTGTTGCAGTGTACAGGTACAAAGCCAGGAAAATGCTATCACCATCTAACCAGAAGCGTCCCTATGCTATATACTGAACACTCGAAATGTTAGTGTAAATTAGGGCCTTAATGCCTTCATATTTTTTCAGAATGAGTTTTTTGTACAACAGGAAATGGGAACAGTTACGCCGCGGCGCCGCTCAGCGTCCTCTGGACCAGATGACTCTCTGCAGTGCTAGAATTAGCATGTTAGCTAGTGGTGTAGTTTCAGAACTGTGCAGAACGCCTGTTCTGTTCCTGCACTTTAACCCCGACTTGCAGGATCTGCAGGTCTCCGTGCAGAATGCCGGTTCTGTTCCTGCACTTTAACCCCAACTTGCAGGTTCTGCAGGTCTCTGTGCAGAACGCCGGTTCGGTTTCTGTACTTAAACTCTGACTTGCAGGTTCCGCAGGTCTCCGTGCAGAACGTCGGTTCTGTTCCTGCACTTTAACCCCGACTTTCAGGTTCTGCAGGTCTCTGTGCAGAGCGCCGGTTCGGTTTCTGTACTTAAACTCTGACTTGCAGGTTCCGCAGGTCTCTGTGCAGAACGTCGGTTCTGTTCCTGCACTTTAACTCCGACTTGCAGGTTCTGCAGGGTCCACTGGTATGATCCACCTCAATGAGGAACTGGAAGTGGTTTGAAGTTACAGAGACATTTTGGGTTCGTGTTTACAGTAAATGATTTGGGTGACTCAACTTCTACAGAAATAAAATTGAACCCAAACACATCTCGACTAATCGACCATATCTGGGAAGGAGATCAACTACATATATACGTATATTTTTGTAGAAGAATTACTTTAAGTCAGAAAGTAGGGAGTTATTAGCAGGTCACCCCGCTGCAGAGCCGACTGCATATCTGATGATGATTAACAAAGCCTTCCTGCAGCGCCACACACACAAACACACACACAAACACACACACAGGAACTCACAGAGAGGAAACCAGAACCCAGGCTACACCGGTTGTGGTGGTGACAGATCATCTTGTAGACACACAACACCAACCACAATCTTACTTACAGTCTGTAACATCTAATACAGGTGCAGAGACAGATTTACACCAGATTAAGCACAACACAGCTTTAACTACTTTATTCCATAAACTGCAGATTTTTATTCTGTTAAACTGAAAGTTGCTGTTTGAGCTCTGAATGAAAATGGGAGATGAAATGAAGCCGCTCTCCTTTCTAAAAGGAGAGAATCTGTACCAGTGCAGGTCGGAGTCCTATTAACTGGTGTTGGAGCTGCAGAGTCACATTCTAGACTGTCCTTTACCTTTAA
>JBBKCR010162601.1:0-16311 GCA_037577295.1 Ladigesia roloffi | reverse complement strand
GCATCCTCCTCCCAACACATTCACAGTCTCTCCTCAGCATCCTCCTCCCAACACACTCAGACTCTCCTCAGCATCCTCCTCCCAACACATTCACAGTCTCTCCTCAGCATCCTCCTCCCAACACACTCACAGTCTCTCCTCAGCATCCTCCTCCCAACACATTCACAGTCTCTCCTCAGCATCCTCCTCCCAACACACTCAGACTCTCCTCAGCATCCTACTCCCAACACACTCCGTCTCTTCTCAACACATATACAGACCAATGCAATGTCTCCTTTCTGACTTTTCCCTTAAAAGGTCAAAATGAGCTGTCCTAAACTCATTCCTGATCCTGTCCAACTCTCCCATTGCAATTTTTCTTAATAACTAGCATCTATTTGTCTTCATATTGAATGACTTTTGAATGGGTGAACATTTACTCAACATAATGATATGATTGGTACACATTTTAAAAAAGAGAAAAAAAAAGATTTTTTTCACATGTGAACATACCATAGATCCCAGTGAGAACAGTATGAAAATGTTTCTCTGTATTTAACACAAGTCAAGGGTAACTAGAAGTCCTTGGATACAAACCAATGACCTTCTGACCTTCTGGCAACTTCTTAACCATTAGACTGCCAACTATGCATCAGTGTTTTTTGGGGCTGTTTTGTAAAAAAAATAACATTTTACAATATATTTGAACAACTTTGGATGATATTATTTTATAATCTTCCAAAAACCTCCATTTGCTTTAGGGCCATTACTGAACACAATCAAACCTGTAACATGATGAGAAAGAAA
The DNA here is from genome assembly GCA_037577295.1 of Ladigesia roloffi. Lineage (NCBI taxonomy): Eukaryota > Metazoa > Chordata > Actinopteri > Characiformes > Alestidae > Ladigesia > Ladigesia roloffi. The sequence goes on along the minus strand of JBBKCR010162601.1, from coordinate 15,525 downwards.
ACATGATTCATCAGGTCAGATCACATTTTTCCCTCACCTACCACCAATATAAACTGAAACAACAAATAAAACATTTCTAAAGATATTTGAAAGCATGTTACCACAAATACATTTGATTTAACCTTTTTATATTTTTATGTGTTGTACGTCTGTCTATATAACGAAACTATTGATAAAGTATACTGAATGCATCAATATACAGTGCAGTGTGCCTATCATTGACAGATGGGAATTTAACACCAATTGAAACCATGCTGGAATTCAGCACGGTCCAATTTTAGCCTACAGTTATGCATAGGAGCCACCAGGTGGTGCTATTTCACTACATCCATCCTGAAATCACATCCTTGTCAAAAAAAATCTACTACGCTAGTATTTTCGAATATCATAATCAGTCTAAAAAAAGGAATAAAATAATTCACGTGCCTGATTGCATATTTTAATACAGGTTGAAACTGCGGCCCAGAGAAAGCGAGGCGATTTGAATCGTTTTTACGTCCTTTGTGAGCCTCTCTCACCACGGGACTATAGTGGTAACACTTATGCAAAAATGTAATTCTGAATAAATTAAAAACATTTTTCTTTTAAAAACTGATGTGTTTTGGGGGAACCATTGTTTGGCGACTCGAACGAGATGGACAACATATGAGTGCGCACATCGTCTATCTCTTCTGGAAAAGGAAGTAAGTTGTGTTTTATATTTTTGTTAATTTTATCAATTTGATGTTGAATATCTCGCAGCACTTTTAAACAATACAAATAACAAAGAACTTGACAGAGGGGTTCTGCAGGATATAAAATAGGATTAAAACATATTTTTAGGTCCAGCAAAACTGTACAATAATGTAATAAAAATAAAAAGTGTGAGGAAGAGGAAGAAGAACAATGATGTACAATGTTGTATAATTATATACATATATAAGATTATATTATTTTACTATACAGATATATTATAAGACATTGTACATCCTTGTTCTTTTTTCTCTTCTCATTTTTCTTCTTCTTATCAGTAGTTATTTGTAAATTGAGGAGTATCTTTTGTCTCTGTTTAAAGACAGTGAGGGTCTCAGCAGTTCTGATATTCAGAAGAAGTTTGATCCACTATTTTGGGAAAAGCCTTCATGCTATTTGAGAAAAGCCTTTCAGAATGAGGTGCCGTCAAGAACATGTCTAGGAAACAGTGTATTCAAAGTTGTATGTCACATTTTTCCGACATGTAAATTTTTAGTATGTTCCACACTATGATATACATAATGGACCTTTTTGGACGTGGTTTAATTGTGTAAGTACAATCAAGTGCTGTATTTGGTAGGTGTGGTTTATATAAGGCTGATGATGTAGCCTGCATGCAGGAAAATGATGTGGCAATTCTAAGCAGAACAGAATGTGGGTTTGGTAGCACTTAAGTCTGAAGCTGAGTAAGGAAGCTTTGCTGAAACTGCTTCATTTTTCTTTCTTTTAATATATAATATAAAAATAATCATATATAATAAGATTATAAAGAATCAAACCTAAAGTCTCTGATTTCACTCATTACAGTACACATATGTATACCTTTATACAATAAATATATTTCTTATATAAACTGTTGATAATAAATACACTGTTTATTTGTAATTGGAGTTTATTTTTGTTGGAGCGTCTATGGTGTAAATAAAGAGAAACTGTTCCAATTGGAATCAGTTTTCCGATCTATTTGAAGGTGTTTCATTATATGTAATGTATAATCCCTTTCCCATTTATTGGAAAATATTCCTTGCAGTAATTCTTGATTAAGTGGTCATGGTAAACTGTAAAATGTAACCCACTTTTTTAGATTTTTTTCAAATGTGAAGACAATGTAGAATCATAGCAGGTTGTTTGTCTGTTTAAGGCAGTGTCCTTTAAACCAGTATTTAGAGTCTTCACAATGGTCCGGTCTGAGATTAAAAAAAACAGTACAGCATGAATAATGTGAAATTCTTTCTAGGCGTTTTACCCATTCCCCAAGTGAAGCAGTGGACTGCCACCATCAGGGGGTGACCAGGGAGCAGTGTGTGGCAATAGTATCTTGTTATTAGGCATTCTAAATGAAATATGGAAATATTCCACTTTTATCATAGTTTAGTATATATTGTTTCGTTTAATCTATTTTCTGCAGAAATCACATCCATCTCTACATTGTATCCAAACCTACACAAATCATACATTACATTTCAAATTAATTTATGAATTAATGTGCCTGAATATATTTTTGATAGACAACTGAGGATCAGCAAAAATTAAAGAAAGTTCCTCGTCTTTGTGAGACCTTCTTACCACAGTACTTGAGTGGAAATACTTTTAAAAGGTTTAATTCTGAACAAAACTACTAGATTATAAAACAATTTAGATTTAAAAGTTAGTTTGGGTCGGAACCATTGTTTCCGGCTGGGTCGAGACGGACACAATAGGAGAGCGCGAATGTTCTAGCTCGTCTGGAAACGGGAAGTAAGTGAGGTTTGTTTACATTTTGTTTATTTTAAGAATGCTATATTCTAACATCTCATAAAGTTCCTGCGGTGCGTTTAAACCCACCAAAGGACAAAGAACTCGACAAAGGGGGTCGGTAGGATTTAAAATGAAACAGTTTCGGTAAGAGAATACTGTAGTTCAATAAAAATGTACAAAAATTATAATGATAATAATAGTAATAACAACATAATTCCTAAATGCGTGGATATTTTCGAAGGTTTGTTGTGCTGTTTTCATTTTATGCTGTTTGATCTATAAAAATAATGGGTTGCCATCATTTCAGGTTTGAGTCTAACCTTTGTGTTAATATGAGGTAGTTTCTGGATTTCTGTAAAATGTCTTCATTTATATACTTCAAAATATTTTAAATCCATTACCAGCTTGAAGCCAGGAGGTAGGTTAAACCGCTCTAAAGATGATGTTGTTATGTACGTGATTTGCCATTTCAGGTATAATTTAATTGCCCTAGGAAATTGGGTTATTGTTTCATAATAAAGAATAATAGTTTTATATTTCCTGCTTTAGATATGATGATCCCAATAAGCCTTGACTAGTTATCTGTGTTCAGCTCAAGTTGACCTCTACAATCTCCTCAAATATGCTTCAACAAGAAGTACTTCAGAAAGGGACTGAGGACCAACACACATATTCTGATATCAGTCTTGGTGAAACTCTTAAAGACATGTGTCAGAAGAAAGCTCACCAGTGTTTTGACTGTGGGAAGAGTTTTACTTGCAATGAAACTTTCCAAACCAACATGTGCATCCATATAGGAGAGACACCGTACGACTGCTCCCAGTGTGGAAAGACTTTTAGTAGTGGAAGTTCTCTTAAAACACACAAATGCATCCAAACTGAAGTGAATTCACATGACTGTCCACAGTGTGGGAAGAGTTTTATTTATAAAAGTACTCTCCAACTACACCTGCGTGTTCACACTGGAGAGAAACCCTATTGTTGCTCAGAGTGTGGAAAGAGTTTCAGTCGCAAGCACACTTTACAACTCCACGAGCGCATTCACACTGGAGAGAAGCCGCATTGCTGCTTTCAATGTGGGAAGAGTTTTACTCAGAGGAGTCATCTTCATCACCATCAACGCATCCACACAGGGGATAAGCCTTTTTATTGCTTCCAGTGTGGGAAGAGTTTTACTCAGCGGGGTCATCTCCATCAACATCAGCGCATCCATACAGGAGAGAAGCCTTACGACTGCCCAGAGTGTGGGAAAACTTTTGCTCAACAGGATTACCTCCTTCAGCATCAGCGCCTCCACAACGTAGAGAAGCCGTATTCTTGCACGCAGTGTGGGAAGACTTTCACTCATCCGCGTAATCTCCGCCATCACCAGCACATCCACACAGGACAGAGGCCACATAGCTGCTCCCAGTGTGGGAAGAGCTTTACTCACAAGAGTAATCTCAACAAACACTTGCGCCTCCACAGCGGAGAGAAACCGTATTACTGTGTAGAGTGCGGGAAGAGTTTCGTTGATGGAGGAAATCTCCAGGCACACCAACGCATCCACACAGGAGAGAAGCCGTTTTCTTGCTCACACTGTGGGAAGAGTTTTAATCAGCCCAGTCATCTCCAACGACACCGCCGCATCCACACAGGAGAGAGGCCATACTGCTGCTCAGGGTGTAGGAAGAGTTTTATTTCGAAAACTGACCTCCAACGACACATGCACATTCACACAAGAGAGAATCCTGTCACTATTTACACTGTGGAATGATTTGTTGGTTTCCAGATACAGCTCAACATGTTTGGAGGTCAGTGCTGTTACAACGTCTAAGGGACGTCTGCATTGACTAGTTTTGCCCTGGGTGGTGTCGGAAAGGGAAGAGCATCCAAACCACCCAGAGTGGTTGATTACGATTATGTTCTCTGAGACATTTAGTCATGGATACCTGTGGGATCACAGGGGATCAAACTGGTGAGCTCTCACTGACTAAACCAACATGTCATAGCATGCTTTTATTCTGGACTGCTAGGGTTAATTAAAAATGAATATGCAATAATAAATAGACAGGTTACTGGGTGTATTTTGTATGTTGGAAGGTTGTAATAATACATATTGGCTCTATGCAATATTAATAATAATATGATGATGATGATGAGAAGAGCAATATGAGCTGATTTTTGTTATTTGTGTTATCTAAAGCAACTGCACTGTTTGGACGTCAAGGGTTAGCTTCAGACAAGTATCCTTTCAAAGGAGACTCTCCATTAAGAATGAGGTGCAGTCAAGGACTAGGCCTAGTCCATGTGTGGTGAACTGACCCCAACAATGACAACAGTGTGTTTTTATCTTGTATGTCCCACCTGGAACCTTATTTGCACAAAGACAATGTGTTTTAATCGTATATGATATTCAGTCATTATTGAGATCTTAGTTGAGTGAGTGTGCTTTGAATAATCGCACCCTGCTTGTGCGACAGAAAGACATAGTTCTTGTGCATGAATCGGATGTAGAACTTTTAAGCGGAGGAAGTGGGTTTTATAGTGGATGTGCACTATGTGGCCTTGAGTTAAATTATGTCCTGCATGCTTTGCCAAGATTATGAGGAATTAAATCAATGTAACCAAACCAGTGTACTTAATTTGCTATTACGTCATTTATTAATAAAATATATACACTATTTGTAATTGGGGCTCCTTTTGTATAGCGCTTGCATGATCTCAATAAAGTATAATATTTTTCCAGTTGTAATCAGTTTATCCCTATTTTCTTCCTGCCATATTATCTTTGGCATATAGAGCAGATTAAATTAAAGACATTTTAACAAAGGCTTCACAGCATTAGGCTGCAAAGTGCCTGAAGATAAAAGGAGCCTAAATAAAGTATTTGCAACCTCTCAGCATTCAACACCACCATCACTGCCTGATCATCTGGAACCATCTGCTCCTGTTTATTCACTGGTTCAGGACTTCAGTTAAATGTGATTTATTATGTCTTAATGATTCATACATTTGTCACTGCCACTGCCAGATTCAGGGACTGGACTGAAAATGACAGTCTTAGAAAGTCATTCAAGAAGCCTGGAGAACTGTTTCTCCACATTACTACATTAAAAAACATACAAGAAACCTGCCTCTTTTTATGAAGGGAGTGTAACAGCAGGACCCTCCCCACATATTGCTCCCCAGGTGCTGTGTGAATGTCCAGGTAAAAGTTTCAATTGGTGAATGGGTTAAATACAGAGAGAGAATTTCACACTGTTCATACTGTCTGCTGTGTTTTTTTCACGTATGACAAATGGTCTCTTCACATTTTATGATCTAATATTCCATTAATATCAATAACAGAAATTTGCAACATTCAAACTGTATAGACCCAGATTACTTACTTCTGGGTTAGTAAGTATGCAGTAATTGTATTAGTAAGGCAGTGAGTAAGGTATAGATGTGTGTGGTTTGGGGCACAGCCATTTAACCCTCATAATGTCCTCCCGATTTCCATACACTTGTGGTCCTCAGGGGCCAAAAATAACCCCACTTCATTTGAATGTTTTTAAAGTATAAATTTGTCAGTCAATTCAGTGTTACACCTTAGTTTTACCTAAGACCAACATATTACCACAAAATATACCCTTGATTTTGCAATATAAGACCACCACCCATTGTTTACATAAAGTATACTCTGTTTTCAAATGTAAATGAAATGATACAATAAAATATTTAAAAGTTTGGATTATTTTTTATCATTTGACTAGCAACAGAGTGTTGTATGCTGAACTTTAGTGAGAATGTTATTTTTTAATCATTTGAATTTTTTAATGGCAGCACAAAATAACACCTGTGGTCCTCAGAGGTCAAAAATGACCCCACTTCATTTTAGTGTTTTTTTTTTAAGTATAAAGTATAAATTGTCAATCAATTCATTGTTACATCTTAGTTTAACCAGGTCTTGGTGAAGGCAAACTTTGATGAGAACTGAGCCCTGTTCATTTTTTATACCAGTGCAGAGGTGAGTTCAGGCTTATTCATCCCTACTGTTCCCACCATGTACAGCTTTCTTCTCTGTAGTTGCAGTCCAAGGTCATACGACATTTAGAAATTGTCACAGGTGATCGTTTGTGTGTGTGTCTGTGTGTGTGTGTGGTGTCAACCATTGCTTGACCCCATACAAAAAAGATCCAATGTCAGACATCCAAGATCAAACAACCAAGATCAAAGATGTTTTGAAAAGGAGTATGGTGTTTACCCTATTGCACCACTTTGTACTATGAATAAATTACATTTATCAAAACTTATCACAATCATGCATAGTGTAGTACTTAATAACTTCTGTTACTTTCAGACCATTTGTTGAATAAAAAACATTTTTAATAGTAAAAGATTTTTTTTCGGGTCAAAAATGACCCGAGGACAACACAAGGGTTAACTACAGCTGTGTCTCATTTCGAAGGATTCGCCCTCCGGAGGCTGCATTGGAAGGCTGCATACGTCCTAGAGGCTGTCTCATTTCAGAAAAGCAAGGAGGACACTCCAAATGCGACCGTCGAATGCGTCCTTCTTTCACAGGAATTCAGAGGATGCATGCAGCGTATTCTTTGCTGCTACAGATAACCCACAATTCTTTGCGTCGCCGTAATCAACCGTCGTTTATTTGACAAAACGCTACAGCTGCTCAAATATTGAATAAAATAAAACAAATACAAATATTTTCTTTTTAAATTTCTCTCCAAAATTAGAAATAATTGTACTTTTTTAACTAGTGTGAGAGCGCTACGACGCTGTTGTCTGTTGGCATAGCAACGTGATACTTCCTGTTTCCTTTCCCGTCCGTCCTACGAAAACCGTCTCGTTTGATTCCAGGCTTGAGGACACTCCGCATACGCATCCTACAGAGGATGCGACCTCTAAAGGATACGACCTCCGGAGGGTGCATCCTTCGAAATGAGACAAAGATTTTGAAATAGTTTTCTCCTGATAAGTTTGGGCCGGAACCATCGTGGGAGCGCTCGGATTTCGAGTCGGACATGTTGTGAGGGTAGGTTTTGTGGCGATATGTGAGTAAACGATGTTTACATTTTTGGAATAGGTTATATTAAAGTGTGATACATGTTCGTGTTGACGGTTGAGACCATTAGTGAAGTGTCCTGAGAATAACTGTAGAAACCTGGACTAACTTATTGGCGAAAAAACTGAATTGTCCATACGTTTACGGAGTTTGTTTTGAATTGGTGCTGTAGTGTTGAGTGTTCTTATATATTAAACTTTTACCTGCATGTCGTGTTCCTATTTTTAAAATTTCATGCTTAAGATCAATTTAATCTTAATCCTCCAGAAAATGGTTTAAATTAAAATTGCTACCCAAGTTATGTGATGACCAAAATAATGCTTTAAATAAAACCTACGTGTAATTAAATAATGTTCTGGTGGAAAATGCGTGTCGCCATGGCATGATATATCAGTGGTTCTCACACTATTACATGTCTTATTTTCAGTTTTGTGTCCGAAGCAAAAAGTTATTAAATAGTGGTTTACAATGTGCTAAATATTATCCAAAACAATGTGTATAAAATGTTGATGTTTCTTATGTTTTAAATAGCAAAAACAACCAAAGAACACAGATGAACAAAATGTGTACAGAACATTGAAAACACATTATATTTCATTTGTATTTGGCCTTTTTGTATCCTAAATTAGGGGAAAGCTGATTACGATGAAGCATTATTTTGCCACATTAAACATTGAGTGGGTTCATATTGATTGTGTTATTAGCAGTCTTTGTATGTTTTCTTCTGTAAAGCACTTTCAGTGGGCCCAGTTTATAAATAAACCTGCATTGCCTTGTAAGCTCCTTTCCAGTTGCTTCTTTTGTGCTGGACAGGTTTGATTTCATGATTATATTATATGGATAAACTGAGGAAACCTGCTTTGTAAAACCTAGCCTCTATTCTGTGACTGAATATACCTGCCTGGGGGTGTTGGCAGTTTGGCTGCTGTGTTAAAAGACTTTTCTGAAAGGTTTTTTTTTTTTACATAAACTGAGCAGTATAAGAAATCTTTTGGTTTATGTAATATAATGAATGCTGCGCTTGTTTTATCTTTGACCTGGGCCCATAGCATTTTGGGTCTGTAATTTAATCTGTAATTAAATCATTTTACCTTATTACCTTAAATTGTGTTATCCTGATAAGTTAACTATTCGTATAATGTCAGGCAATGAGAGAAATTCTGATGCTTTGTTTAAAAAAGTTTTTTTAAACAAAGTTTGTCATTAGTATGTCTGTGTCCCCAATAAGTTAAGTTTTTTCCCCTCTTTTCTTTCTAGAAATAAATGGGCGGTTTTTTGTGTCCAGCTCCAATCTAACTCTTCAAGTGCATCAGGACATGTCAACTCAAGGAGAACAGCAGGCTACTGAATTCAAGGAAGATCAGCCAGCACCTCTTGATACTCTCCTCATTGAAGAGAAGATTCAGGAAGAGAGAAAGTACTCCGCTCATGACTGCCCACAGTGTGGGAAGACATTTACTTATAAGTACGGTCTCAAAAAACATCAGCTCATTCATACGGGTGAGAAGCCATATGACTGTCTGCAGTGTGGGAAAAGTTTTACTCATAAGCATAGCCTGAAAAAACACTCGCTGGTTCACAGTGGAGAGAAGCCGTACGACTGCACGCAGTGCGGGAAGAGGTTCAGCGACCAAAGTTCTTTCAAAACTCACCAGCGCATTCACACTGGAGAGAAACCGTATGACTGTTCGCACTGCGGGATGAGCTTTGTGGATTTGCGTACCCTTAAGAAACATGAGCGCATTCACACAGGTGAGAACCTCTATTACTGCTCTGTGTGTGGGAAGAGCTTTCACCACATAACCAATTTCAAGACACATCAGCGAATCCACACGGGAGAGAAACCATATCACTGCTTACAGTGTGGGAAGAGCTTCAGTCAGGAGAGCAACTTCAAAACACACCAGCGCATCCACACAGGAGAGAAGCCGTTTTACTGCTTGCAGTGTGGAAAGAGCTTTACTCAGCGGAGTCATCTCCAGTTACACCAACGCCTTCACACCGGGGAGAAGCCTTTTGACTGCGCACAGTGTGGGAAGAGTTTTACTCGCCAGGATTATCTCCATCAACACCAGCGCCTCCATTCCGGAGAGAAGCCGTACTGCTGCTTAGAGTGTGGCAAGACTTTTAATCAAAGGGCTAATCTCCATCAGCACCAGCACGTTCACACAGGAGAGAAGCCTCATCAGTGTTCAGAGTGTGGGAAGACTTTTACTCGTAAGAATTGTCTCATGCGGCACCAACACATTCACAGAGCAGAGGTGCCTAAGAGCGCTCAGAATGTAGTTTTAGTAATGCCATTTTTGTGCCTACAGCTAGGTACCAACGACAGCCCTAAGTAAATTATTTTTATCTCTGACTATGTTGGTGTTGGAATTTGACATCTCACTTTATATTTTCTGCTATGTATGTATTTCTCTTCTGTCATATTTACTCCAAGGTTTCTTTTCATACATATCTTTCATTTTTGCCCATGAACATTTCAGCAACCCTAGAAGGAGCTTGGTAATTCTTATCAAGACCAAAATGGCAGCAGCATCCACTGTACACTCTTATCCCTTTTCTACCCGAGGAGTTCAAGGGCCGGTTCAGAGCTGGCGGCAAATTCTGAACCAGTCTGTGGTATCACCTTCCTATCTACAGTGCAGTTTGTCCTATCTAAAATGAATATTACAGATATCTCAAGCATCATTCTTCCTAGTACAAATGACGTCCCCTTGAAAGTTTGTTCTATTAAGAATACTATGTCAGATATCTGTAATGTCCATTGTAGATAGGAAGAATGTTAATTTGGACATATGAATCAGAATCAGAAAACTTTGCTTATCCCGGAGGAAATTGTTTCAACTGAAACAATACAAGTGCAAACCCAATAGACGTGAATGGGGGAAGTGATGTCATTTGGACTAGGAAGCATGATGCTTGAAATATCTGTAATGTTCATTTTGACTGGGAAGAACGGAATTACGGATATCTGATGTAAATATCCACCCTGGCTATTAAATGTTAAAACAACTTGCAATAGGGGCTGGGTGGGATTTTTCTGACCCGGAAGGCCAACTAAAACTTTGTGACATAAAAAACAAACAAAACAAGTGTAGGTTCTTGTCCTACAAAGATGTCAAAGATTGTTGTCATGTTGCTCCACACTTTTATTTCAAGGAAAATGGAGATACGTTTTTAATAGTTAATTATAATTATAATTATAATTGAATAGTTTCTTAAAAGGTTGCACCAACTGCAAACTGGTACTACATGCATGAGCTGCAAGCTAGAATCTAGTTCATATAGGTAAAAAGGGGCTATGTGTAATTTTGTAAGGGAAGTTTTAGAGTTTCTACTATATACCCATATGACTTGGGACATATATACGCAGATGTGTATTAGTGACATATTGCGGGGTTTCCTTTCTTTCCCCCTTAAAAGAAAAAAAAATGGACGTATGTATTTTTGTACATAGTGTTTAAACTGACATCTGTTGAAATGATTCATGCTAAAATTAGTGGTCTAACTCTTGGGAAGATCTAACTGAAAAGGCTTCAGTGTTTTGGGGATAAAATCATGGATTATATGTCACCTAGCATTGTCATCTCAGTAATGAATACCAGCCAATATTTTGATGATATTTTACAAATAAACATTTGCTTAAAGCGTTGCCATGTCATGTCCAAGTGTAGACTGTCTACATAAAACCCATCACTGGGCCTGCAGGGTGAGAGAAGAATCTGTCTCATGAATCAGAGAGTGATCAGAGTGATGAAACGCTGCACCAGATCAGCCCTACCATCTCCATAAGGACATTTATTCTAGGTGCAGGACCAGGGTTATCAGAGTGCCTTAACCTCGTGAGCGTTTGACCAGGGGTGGGGGCAGGGTTTCCCGAATACAAATATTTTAGTAAGTATTTGCCTTTAATAAGGTATTCGTGAAAAACACGTTATACTGTATTCAGATTCGGCTCCACCCCTACTCTCTACCTCACTGTACCTCACCTGCCTCTCTAACTCACTGTACTGCACCTGCCTGTCTACATCACTGTACCTCACCTGCCGTACTGCACCTGCCTCTCTACATCACTGTACCTCACCTGTCTCTCTACCTCACTGTATCTCACCTACCTCTCTACCTCACTGTACTGCACCTGCCTCTCTACCTCACTGTACCTCATCTTCCTCTCTACATCACTTTACCTTACCTGCCTCTCTACCTCACTGTACTGTACCTGCCTCTCTAACTCACTGTACCTCACCTGCCTCTCTACCTCAATGTACCTCACTTGCTCTTTATCTTACTTTAGGTAACCTATTTACCTAAATGTATCTAACCTGTCTCTTTACATAACTGTCTCTCACATACCTCTCTACTTCACTTGCTTCACTACCTCAATGTATCTAACTTGTCTCTTTACATAACTGTAACTCACCTTTCACTATATCACAGTACCTAACCTGTCAATTTAACTTATTGTATCTCACCTGTCTCTCTAGCTCACTGCTTAACAATATCTAACCTGTCAACTGGTGGCCTCGCACAGCCGATCAGATGGTTGTGGGTTCAAATCCCATGACTGCTAAGAGCACCACTGAGGTACCCTCCCCACAAATTGCTAGCTTGTGCTTCACTTGGTGAATGCGTTCGATACAAAGGAAATATGCAGTGCAGTTCACTGTGTTGTGTTTATGTCTGACAAATGTACACTTTACACTCTCTCTGTAACTCATATATATCATTATTAGCCTACCTTTGTTTTAGCCATTTTAAATGTCTCTTTAATTTCACTGTAAACTGTATTGCACAAGCCACGTGGTCAATTTAAGGGCACATAATCTACAAATAAAACTACCTGAGTTAGACAAACAGGACATTAAACAAAAACGCCGGTGTTTAAGGCGGAACGATTGTGTCGCGGTTGCTGTTGTGACTCGGACAGGATTTACGCACCTATTGGAGTCGTTTGGGGGTAACGAGAGATGATAAAACACTTTCACTTTTGAAGCGGTTTATATTTATTATGAAAAGTGTGTCGGAGGCTCGATCGCTGTGATGTCTGCGGTCGGGGCGTTAGTGTGGGTGATTTTGAACAGACATGTGTGTAGGAGTTGAGACCTTTGGGTCGATAGATTAGCCCTATATTTTATAAAAATACATAGCTCTATACTTCATCACCCAAAGGAAAGGAGCGTTAAAAATAAGATTCTGTTCTCACCAGTCTTTTTCTCCTGTACGTAACTGAGATCATTTTAACAACAATATGAGATTCTGACCACTGTGTCTCTCTTATTAAAATCAGCTCCTGAGAAAAATTCTCTAACCATTTTTGTATTATAAATGATCCTGTACAATATTTTAGTGATCAAATTCAAGTTTCAGCTTCCACAGGCAGACAGTTTTGAGATCCATATGACTGTTAACGCTATGAAAACTGAGAAGCAAAGGAGAACAGCGAAATAACTTCTGTCTTAAATTTTAGTTTTTTCAGTTTTTTGCTTCTCTGGGGAAACAAGTGAGACTTCAGTTATCTTTAAATAATAAGATGATTTGTTCCTGATTAGACAAAAATAAGACTTTTGTAAGCAGCAAGCTCTTCCTCTGGTTATTTAAAAGCAGTTCTGTAGAGATGCAGAAGTAGCCTACTGAGTTCTGCTTTAGCTGTAAAGGCTATGTTACGTCCCTTGGTTGATGGGTTAGAGCATTTTATGCTTAGAACTGAATGCAGTTCAGTCTGCACTTGTTTTGTGTTCGTGAAATGAATGTAGATTTAGTTTTATTGTTTTGTAGCATGCTAAATGTGAAAAACTAACTCCAGTGCTCAGTTTAAACCTTGTTTTGCAAACTCCAGTGTACCCTTGAGCTCAGTAATGATGATAATATGTATTTTTTCTGAAACTTGGTAGAGATTGTTTCTATTTATACTCTTAATAATAACTAATATTTTCAGGTTCTTTAATGTTATTAAGATGTACGGAACTGTGCAAAAGTCTCGAGCCACCCCTCACGTCTTCATATTTTGCTGTTAATGAACTTGGTGGTGCAGAAATACAGTTTTCTGCCTACCAGACTGTCTTATCTTTGGCATACTGAGTAGATTGAATAAATTGAAACAATTGTTTTACTGTGACAGGCTGCAAAATGTCTAAAGATACAAAGAGCCGAGTTAAAAAATGGTGTTTCAAAAACTCAGCATTCAGCACCAAAATCTGGAATCATCTACTCCTATTTCTTCACTGGTTTAGGACACTATGCTTTGTTCTGCTTATATGACCCCTACGTAGGTCACTTTGTGTCTTAACAAACAAAAATCTTTCTCTGAAACTGGTCAGGTTCCAAGACTGGACTGAAAACGAAAGTCACTAAAAGTCTTTCAGACAGCCTGGAGAACTGTTCCGGAAGACTATGTTGAAATACAAGAAAGTCTTGATCTTAAATATAACATGAAGAAATGGGGGTGGTTTATGATTTCTGCAAGGAGCTGTATATGGCAACTTTTAAATTAGGGTTTTTTTAATCTGCATAGCTCCCAAAGTTCGCATAAAATTCAAGCTGAGTTTCAATTTTCCCCTGTTTTATTGTCTTTTAGGATTAAATGACTCCTTTGGACAAATCTGGTCTTTTAATCACATTTAGCTCCGCATGTTCATTACAAAATGTCACCAGGAGGAGTCGAGGAAGATCAAGCAGCGTCCAATTATGCTCTCCTTGTCGACAGTAAGTCAAAGGAAGAGAGAAAACTCCATCCTCACCCCTGCCTCCAGTGTGGGAAGAGTTTTACTCAACGCATTGGTCTCCAGCGACACCTGCTCATTCACACAGGAGAGAAACCCCATGTCTGCACACAATGCGGGAAACGATTTACCCAGCAGGGTCACCTTCAGCACCACCTCCTCACTCACACTGGAGAGAAGCCGTACGACTGTCCACAGTGTGGGAAGAGATTTGCTCAGAAGCACAGCCTTGATAAACACCTCCTGGTTCACAGTGGAAAGAAGCCGTACCATTGCTCGCATTGCGGGAAGAGGTTCAGTGACCGATGTTCTTTCAAAACTCACCAGCGCATTCACACCGGAGTGAAACCGTACGACTGCTCGCACTGCGGGGTGAGCTTCGTGGATCTGAGCACCCTAAAGAAACACCAACGAGTCCACACCGGCGAGAACCTCTATTACTGCTCCGTGTGTGGGAAAAGCTTCAGCAACGGGACTAATTTTAAAACACACCAGCGTGTCCACACCGGAGAGAAGCCGTATTACTGCTCTCATTGCGGAAAAAGTTTCAGTCAAGAGAGCAATTTCAAAACACACCAGCGCATCCACACGGGAGAGAAGCCGTTTTACTGCTTGCAGTGTGGAAAGAGATTCACCCAGAGGACTAATCTCCGTCAGCACCAGCTCCTTCACACCGGAGAAAAGCCGTATTTTTGCTCACAGTGTGGCAAGAGCTTCGCTCAGTGGGCTAATCTCAATCAACACCAGCGCATCCACACTGGGGAGAAGCCGCATTGCTGTTCCCAGTGTGGGAAAAGCTTTACTCATAAAAACAGTCTTCAACAACACCTGCGTGTTCACACGGGAGAGAAGCCATTTTACTGCTCCTACTGTGGGAAGAACTTCACTCGTAGGAATAGTCTGCTGCGGCACCAGCGCATTCACACAGAAGAGGTGTCTGCTGGGCCTCAGAATGTAGTTTTATGAGTTTAATGAACCATCTGGCCCTTTTTTTTTAGCTTTTTTTAGCTGTTAATGCATATGGAATGAAACTTCACATGGGTTTTTTAAAATCTTTAAATTTTTTTACTTCAACTCACTAAATATATCGATAATATACTGCATACATCAAATTTTAATACTCGACGCACTGGTGGACACTATTGGCCAATTGTAAACCCACGAAAACTACATTTTGTTAATTCCTTATTATTTACACTCCTAAATCAAACAATTTATGTTAAAACACTTTCATTATAAGGGTCAATATCACCATAGAGTGCCTTTGACAGATGAAAATTTCTTAAA
>JBBKCR010162531.1:0-16319 GCA_037577295.1 Ladigesia roloffi | reverse complement strand
TGTGTCTGTGTAATGTGGCGGTCACCACAAACAATTTCCTTCGGGATAAATAAAGTTTTCTGATTCTGATTCTGAAATAAGCGTGCACGTGCATGATTGATATAAAGGCGTACAGAAGTTTAGCACCATGAACAGCGGAGGGGGGCCTCTCACGCTAAGTGGGCTGAATCGGCTACAACCCCTGTAAATACCCAATCCCTCTGACATCGAGGGAGCGTTTGTCCCATTAGATACTCCATCTGGATAACATGTGAACAACAAGCGCAATTATCTTTAACAGGGTAAGGAAGACATGTAAACATATCTAACCAAAATATGAGCTGGTGATGTAGTTTTGTGTTTTTTGACAACCTAGCCTGAAGCGTGTATTTATTTACCTATGTGTCCGGCACTATTGGTCAAATAGCCCCTCAGTTACTTGTTATTAATTATCAGTGATTTCTCCAATCAAAAAATTTTTGTGAGTATTGTATGTATTTAAAATAAATCATGGTGTGATGTATGTGATATACATTTGAATTTTATATTTCGAGGACTCCATAAAGTTTTCCCTCACATGAAAACATTTTTTTATGTGCGCTGCTTCTCGCTCCTGCTTATGAAAGAAGCAGCGTGTGTGCGTTCATTGTGAACTCTTCCATATCCCAAAGCATCAGGGCTCCATATGATAGCCTTTGAACAATGTGCAAATGATTACTAACCAGGTATTTCTGGTCAGTGGCGAAATTACTTTCACTTCTCATAAAATAGGAAATTCGCACTATGAGCCTCGCCACACCCCTTCTTTTCAGTGACACTACCGACACAGCACAATGCCATCTGCTATCTTGACAACGTACATTTCTGCCGGAAAAAAGAATGATGCGCTCGCACAAAAAAGCAATGATGGGTTGCGCAAGTCGTGAAAGCATGGTGTGCCGTGTGCATTATCAGGCCCATATATTTATTTACTGTGAGATGCTGCATAGTATCTAAACATACAAGAAGCCTAGATAAAGGTGTTCCAACAACTCAGCATGCAGCACTACCAGTATGCTGATCACCACTTGATCAGTCTGATTCAGTCACCTGATCTTCACTGTTTCAGGTCTAAAGTTAGATGTGTTTTGTTCTGTTTGAATAATTCATATGTGGATCACTGTGTAGCGAAGCAAACAAAAACATTCTTCTGAAACAGGTCAGGTTCAGGGACTGGACTGAAAATGAGATTCTTTGAAAATTCTTCAGGTAACCTGCAGACCTGTTCCTCAAGACTACAAAAACGTACAAGAAAGTCTGTATCTTTGGAAGCAAGAGTATGATAGACTGATAGACTTGTAGGTGCAGCCTCAGAGTCAGCAGCTGTGAGAAAAGCCAGTATGAAATTACAGCTTGTAATAATCAGACTAATTGTTTACATTGCCATGTTGTTTATCTGATGTCTAATGAAGGTGTCTCGGCAGCGGCTGCTCGTTTAACGGTTGTGTTTGCGGCTTGTGTGCTTTTGTGTTGGCAGCTTAGTGCCTAAAGGTGTAAAAACACACATAAAACTGTCAGAAACGGAAACATTAGGACTCGCGGCCACATGCGCTCAGCAGCCACATCCACATAACCGGGCGCAAGCATTGATTTTACTCGGCCGTCGTTGGTAGAAGTGGTTCTGGCCTGACCTGCTACGCAAATCAGCCTCCCTGTCGTGCTCTGACAGACAGGCAGGGACCTAAACACAGACAGAGGAGGACGCTTTTAGCCCTGCGACTCGCTCCGCTCACTCACAAACAGCATGTCTTTAAAGAGAGGTGGGAAGGGGGGAAGGGGGCTGGGAGGTGGGTGAGGGCTGTGTGAGTAAACAGCACAGCAGAGGAAGTGGAAGTTAAGGAAGGTAAGGAGGAGAAGACAAGAAGAGGAGGAGCAGGAGAAGAGGAGGAGGAAAAGGAGGAAGGGGTAAAGGAAGTTGAAAAGGAGAACGAGAGGAGGATAATGAAGCAGAGGAGTAGGGGGAGAAAGAATATGAATGAATAGAAAGAGGAGGGGAAAATAAGAAGAGGAAAATGACAATAAAGAAATATGAGGGGAAGATCTGAAAGAAAACTTGGTCATCTTATAAATGAACTTGAAAAACATGTTTTTTTAGTCATCACATTTAAGTCGACAACCAAATTGAGACCATTTTGAGATCAATACTGTTGTTAAAGGGAAGAAAACTGTGAAGCCAATAAGAAAAGCAGAAACGTTTCAATCATAAGTTGATATTTTTCTTTCCTTATCTCTCTTTATTTCTCCGAAAGGGGTGGTTAGGAGGCAGTCAGACTTCAGTATTCTCTAAATAAGAAGATGCAGTGAGATCAGACCAGTGAGAGAAAAGAAACAGCAATTTACGGTCTTAAACAAGAATCATGCTCAGATTAGAGGAAAACTATTTTCCAACTGAATTTATGATGTGTAAGAAAATGGTCAATATCTCATATTACTGTTAAAATGAGCTCAGATATATCTCTAGGAGAAACATGCTGGTCAAAAAGGTTCTTATTCAGAATGTTCCTTTAATCTGGACACAGCCATGTGGAGACCCTGCCTCACCTATTTGTGAGGATGCTATTGATCATGTGACCTTGAAGGTAAGGTCTGTTAGTGCAAATCAACAAACCACTTTGAGAACCCATTGAGAACCGCCACCAACCCCCTGCCCCTGGAAGATACTGAATAATGCAGAATGGAGAGAGATAGAGAAAGAGGGATAGTGAGAGAGAGAAAAAGAGATGAGTGACAGACAAGTGAGTTTGGGAACGCCGTATCCGACATCTCACGCTAATCCTGCCGTTTTCCCCTCCTTGGTTATTTCCATCGAGTGGGACACCGTCGCCTGTCACTCCGACATCACGCGGCATCAGAGGG
The DNA here is from genome assembly GCA_037577295.1 of Ladigesia roloffi. Lineage (NCBI taxonomy): Eukaryota > Metazoa > Chordata > Actinopteri > Characiformes > Alestidae > Ladigesia > Ladigesia roloffi. Next base: position 13,445 of record JBBKCR010162531.1, on the reverse strand, counting down.
GTTTCACTGACAGCCTGAAGCTCATCAATAACGTTCCACCTTTCAGATGCTGCCATGCCTACAGAGTCAGAGGAACTGCAACCCCAAGGAACTTCTGGAGTTTGGAGGCCAACAGTTTCTTAAAAGTTTAGAAGCAAAAGTTTCTCCAGCAGAAGGCTGATTTCAATCTTTCACAAGACAAGTTTATTGGAGAATACAAGAATTGCACAAACCGCCAAGTCCAGGGCCAAAGAGCTTCTAGCATCCCAACCATGATTTCTTCTTTTTTTGCTTCAAGAGATCCAGACATTTATTTAAGAGACACAGTGAATCATTCAAGCATAACATAGCACATCTAACTGAAGGCCTGAACCAGTGAAGAAACAGGTGCAGATGATTATTCCAGGTGATCAGGTGGTGATCTGTATACTGGTGGTGCTGAATGGTGAGTGGTGAGTGAATACCTTTACCTAGGCATCGTGTATCTTAAAAAATATTGCAGGGAAACTTTGTTCCAATTCATTTATTTTTTTTCAATTCACTCATTGATAAGCAGGGAATAATATTTTTGCACCACAATTCAATGCTCAAAATGTACATTACTGGATATTTCAGCTTTGCTGTGGTCTCCTTTAAACGAAAGTTTGATGCGACAAGTATAAAAGATGGCAACGTTTTTTCTGAGGGTTTCTGAGGTTTCCTACGATGCCGTTATTTGAGTTAAGCCACTTGCATCCTTCACACTTTCCCTCATTGATCAAGGTTGTTGGGCAAGGAGCTTGTTTCCCGTCTGTGAGCCAGAGAACAGCTGTGTTAGCGATGCTGGATGAGCGCTGCTGGGTGTATTATTTCACCATCGACAAACTCCAGACTGTGCAGACTCGGCTTAATGCCTCACATCAGAGATCCACGGGCAGGGAGCTATAGATCAGCCTCATCAGATTGTTCTTCTCTGGAGGAGCTCATTATCTGGACAATGCCACCACTCTCAGACCCTCTATACAATGTGAGCTGGTTCAGAGACCGATTGTCAGGGAGGAGAGAAGAATAGCGAGAGAGAAAAGAGAAGAAAATTACACGTTTAGTAACTTAATCACATTTTTCTCCCTTTTACACAAAATTCGAAAACGCCCCATAATTCAGTGTTTGTAAACGAAGTGGGTTTGCTTGTGGATGGAACTAGAAACCATCAACACAAAAACTGCTGTTTTACTCTCTATTGACCCCCGGTGAATCTCCACACATCTCTGAGAGTTTGTATGGATGATGATGATCATGATGATAAAAAGTGCAGAATCTGAACAAAATCACTTTTCGTAAGGGAATATTTTGCCTCCTGATGCCTGTTATATATTCCCTCACAAATAACAGGTTTAGTTTTAGGACTAAAAGCTTAAATTTCTGGTAGAACAATGTAACATGTGGTGCAACCATAACCATGTTATGAATTAACTTTCTGTGGGGGGCTTTTAGAAGCAGACATCTGGTTCCATTCACCACCACTATAAATGAGCCAGGTGTGTAACCAAAACAACAGCTCTACAAGACTATTTAATTTTCCATGTTTCAGGTGGTTTAATAGGTGTGTAAAATGTAATGATCTTCTTTTAAAGCGTCAAACAGTAAGTGTGTGTTTCTTGGTGGTTTGCTGTGATCTTGAGTGTCCTACACCGCCCTCCGTCCATCATTTGGTGCATCAACTGTTGGGAGTTTAGTGTAATTTAGTTAGCGATGGACTGTCAGATGTGTGAAAATTCCAGATCGCACCAGTGTGATGGGGCGCTTTAACATAAAGTCGTCAGGCAGCACAACCAAGTAACGATAAGCCTTGAAGGGTTAATGCAGTTATTTTCAAATAGAGCAACAATTTGACAGCATGGACTCCCCACCTCCATGTGATTTAAACACTTCCCTTCCTTTACGCCAGTGAGAAGCTCTAAACTGTTCTCCTGTCATGGTGGACGGCGACTCCAGCTGTGGACCTGTAATAGTGTGTCGTTTACTTTCATCAGGCCGGACCAGAACCAAATAAGCTTCTCAAAGGAGCTTCATTCAGAAGCCTCATTCAAACAAACTCTCACCCATAGTGATGGTAAAAAATAAACAAATAGGCATAAATAAACAAATAACTAGGTTTCGGGTGTTTGTGTTTGTGATCATTGTCCCCTGGGCATAACGATATTGAAGTGTGTTCTGTCTTTATTTACCAGTATCGATCTGTGCCGGGACAGTTGTTCTGATGATTGTTGGAGGGGAAAATTGAAAGCAATTGAGGCCGACGGCGTGAGCTCAGTTATTCCAGCTGCATTTATAAATGCAGCTCTTAAACCATCGGCAGAAACAGCCATCCAGAAATGAACCCAACTGATTGGAAAATTTCAAATTACTTTTGGTGATCTCTCAGTTAATAAGTGTGTGCATAAAACCCTCCATGGCCACTTTAACAGAAACCCCTCCGCTGTAGCTCCAGACTGTGGTCTGTTGATGCTCAGTGTGTGTTCAGGCTTCTAGACATTAATTAGTCTGATACGCTCATACCAGCACCACATGCACACACACAAACATACACACACGCACACACACACATACATATCAGTGTCACTGCTAAGAACAGCCTCCCATCCCCTCTGGGAAGCAGCATCCTTTAGTCAGAAACTGAGCAGTGATGAATGGAGGGGATGAACTGAACCTGCACACCTAAACAAAGGAGATATAAGAGAGGGGTTTCTGATAAAAGGGCCAGTTATGAGAAGCACAAGATGGGTATTTTCACTTTAAATTCTTAACTTTAATAAATTTTTGCTTTTCATAACAAGGACTGATGCTCATTTAAGAAATCAAGTTGGTGAAAGCTGAAAAATATTTTAATATACATTCATTTTATAACATTTTGGGAGTGTAAACAGGAGGTGGCCATTTTTGTCCACGAAGACGTGTAAGTTTTATCAACTTTGATTTCCCTGCAAAAAATAAGCAATTTATAATAATCAGTGTTGTTGTTAATCAGTTCCATATCTCAGACTGTACTATTAGTAACACAAGAAAATCCAGCAGAATATAGAAAATGTGTTTTCTAACTAGTGCATAGTGCAAACAAACTGGTTTTTGAAGGATTAAAAAGTAAAAAAAGAAAGGAAATGGAAATTGTATACTTATGACAAGTACTAATATGAATTAAACACTTTATGCAGTAAAATTGGCAAAAAAGTATAAATATAATACAAATCACAGACTTAATCTGTTGGTGGCCATTTTTGGCCAGAAGGACGCTGAAAGGGAAGCAAAAACAAGGAGTACCAGCGGGTTAAGTAGCCAAAGAGTGGAGGCATGAGTGTGGAGGAACAAATTGTTGTTTCTAATAAAGTTGCCAGTGTGTGTTAATGGGAAAAAGCACAAGCTAATAGCTTTGTATTAAAATAAGACTAGAAAATTCAGAGGTGGTAATGGAAATTAGCATTGTGTTCATCCAGTGTGTCCACATTAAACTCTTCTGAATAATAACATATTCTGCATAATATATTCATTAATACATTACCAAAAAAACATGATGAATGCAGTATTCAATAATAGGTGACTGGATTACTTAATATTTATCATATTAATCTCAGCACTGTCAGTGCTTATAATAATGAAAATGGTTATTAAACTGATATTTATAACCAGATCTAAATGTACATATGACAATAAGAAGGTATTTTATCAGCTGCGATGGGCATATTTGTGTATATTTGCCTTTCAATAAAAAAAAGATGAAGTATTGCTACTTGTAATTTATTATATAGTCGTTATTTCATGCTTATATTTGTAGTAAGTATGGATATAAAATGTTTGCTTAAATCTTCTTGAGAGTAGTTCTTCTCCACGGTCAAGGGGCCATGAGTTGTAAAAGGTCGTGACCTCTCTTTAAATAAAAAAGGCTGTTGAAGGACATGGAGAGTGATTAGGGCATCTCAGAGCAGGGCGGGGCAACAACATGGTATGGCTGCATGCTTTAAAGTTGTTCTCTCTCTGCGTGTTTGCTGTTGTCTATCTGTTGTTTGTACAGCTGTGTTCAGTGTTCTGTGACCATGTAAATGCCCCCATCCAAGCAAACACATCTCCCCCACCTGGATTGGACTGTCTAGTGGGAAATGCCCTGGCTGTGCTGTTGATATGCACCAATTTTACATTTATGAACACTTAGGATCCTTTTTTCTGATAAAGGAGCCAGTGAGAAGAAGCACAAGGTGGGTGATTCCAGTTAAGTGGCCAAAGAATGCAGAAAGACCAAACAACATGGTACGACTATTGCTCCAATTTTACATTCATGAACATGTAGGATCCTCAGTTACTGTTCTTCTGTCCCCTTCTTTTCTTCATATTCCACTTTCAATCACCTTTTTGGGGCACAACTGTCCTCATGTCAAATATATTGAGTAGATTAAGTGAAAGAAATGGGAACAAATATGTTGCTGCGGCAGGCTACAAAGAACCTAAAGACACAATGTGCTTAGGAGTTCTAAACACTCAGCATTCAGCACCACCAGTATACTGATCACCACCTGATCATCTGACTCATCTGCACCTGTTTCTTTACTGGTTTAGGACTTTAGTTTGCTTTGTTCTGCTCGAATGATTTCTACGTAGGTCACTTTTTTTTTTAGAGAGAGTTTTCACCCATCACACACCCTGTCGCACTCCTCTGTCTGCAGTGAGTGGCCTGTGTAATGACCCTCTTCTGCACAGCCCCCTCTCTGGCTGGCCCCGGGGTCGGCTCTCTCAGATTCTGATTCTGTTTACAGGCACATTAGTGCAGGTCAACCTTCACAAACACGCCGTGTCAACAGCGCCGCTCTGCTCTAATTAATTCAGCCGTCTCTCATGTTTGGTCACCTCAGGCTGTGTAATACAATGATGGAAAAAAAGAGAAAGAGGGCACGCAAAAGAAAACACTATTTCCATCCGTGTTATTAGACTCTCATTAGACTCTCCAGGCAGCAAATACAAACATGGCCAGTGCAGAATAACCAGCTCCACTCGTGACAATTAAAAGTCTTTCATGACAGTCAGATCTCATCAGAATGCTCAGCTGGACAGAGAGAGAAATTAAATAACCCATATTCTCTTTGTGTTCTTATTGTTATATGTGTCAAATCTACCATTTCCCATCACTTAGGCAAGGTTGGTGTTTCTAATAAAGTGGCCAATCAGTTGGAGCTCAAGTTGGTTTTTCTAATAAAGTGGCCTGACAAATATTAATAAACAGTTCCTAGATTTAACATATCGGACAAACAAATCACACCCTAATTATGTACAAAAATCTAAAGCATTTTTGTACATAATTACAAATGTCGGTGTGTTCTCTGTTTAAAGACTTAATTATTCTTGGTATTTGACGAGTTGTACCAAAACTTTTGTGTGCAACTCAATGTACATCTACCCTCTCAGTCTACAGCAGTTTAGCCCTGCCCATTCACAGTTAAATTATACGAGCATTTCAGTCCATACTATTTTTGAATGATGCACAGCCAAATAAAATACAGCTCATTTAAATAGCACAAATAGATTACAAAACAATCAATGACTATTTACATTCTAAAACTGATTCACCAGTACTCATTCTTAATTTGTTTCTACCTAAAAGCATTGTGCTTTTGAATGAGCCCTGTTATGACTGTCTTCACCTCATTCAGAAAGCAGTGCTGGCTGAAACACTTTAAAACTTTGGAATAGTGGACAGGGTTAAACTGCAGCAAACTGTATAGGGTCAGAGCACATTTAGGCCACGCCCACATCTCTAACACATATTCTGCCATTTTTCACTATCCATCTCAAGTTAAACTCCATGTGTCTCTGTGTATTTATATGGATGTCAATGATGATAAATAGTGGAGAATCTGAACCAAGTCACTTTTCTTTGGGGACTATTTTGTCTCATGATGCCCTTCATTTATCCCTACACCATTTAGATTTAGGATTTTTAAGTAAAAAAACCTCTAAGGCATCAATGGCACAACCATAACCATTTCATGTAATAACATTCTGTGAGGAGCCTTTGGGACGTCTGGTTTCATTCACCTCCACTGTGAACAGTTCTGACTTCGAACCACCAGACCCACCCTTCAAACACTTCAGTTTACACCTTAAACACTGAATTATGGAGGGAATTTCGAAAACTATAACAGAATACAACAAAATGGTAGTGTGAGGATGCATGTGTTAGGATATAATGTGACATTCAATATATCATGTAAAAATTAATTAATGAATGAATTAATTGAACTTGGAACAAATCACTGTTCCCTATCATGGCTAAGCCATTTCCAGTGTGTATTTGAATAATATTAAACAGTATTGGGCCTGGTGGTTAGGGAGTTGCTCTCAGGTTAATGGGTTAAACAACTAAACAACTAAAGTAATTTCCTCCAGGATCAATATAGTATGTAAAATAAAAAAAAAATACACGTCTGTAAGTGTGTTTGTGCCCCACAAAGGAGTTAAAAAGAGACTGCAGTTGCAGTTTAGGGGAAATGAACTGGGGAGGGATGTTGTGAAAGCATGTTTACACACTGTTAGAATTTTCCATGACATGGGCCCTTTAAAGTCCCTTTACTTCCCACGTGAGAGAAAGGCGGTGTGGGCGGTGTCTGTGTTTAGGTACATTCTGCAGTCGCTTTTCATTTCAGTGGGACTGAATTGGGCTTATTCTCATTTGAGTGGGGAGAAAATTGTCCGGCACTTCGAAGCGGACTCTCTTATGAAAGAGAAAAGAGATAGTGAGAGAGAGAGAGAGACAGAGAGAGAGAACGAAATGTGCTGATCCCTATGAATTTAGAGAGCCTACTTTACAGAAAAATACATAAACGGCTCCTTAGCCAGCAGAATCCAGCTTCGTTTTCTCCCTCCTCCTCCGAGCCTCCTGTTTAAGCATATATTTCTCCTAAACGCTCGCCGTCACTGCTGAAAGCAGCGTGTGCGACCTGCTGTTCCATTCCCATTCGTCACTTTAATATACGACAGCCTTTTCTCCCCCCCGAACTGTCCACATTTACCACTCCAGGTCTGGTCATTAGACTGCTGGTGTACTATATAACCCATCATTTATCATCACACTGCTTCTCCTAATGGCCTATTATCATGTGTGATGTACTGTAGTGCCGCGGTTATATTTTACATATAAATAATAAAGGGTTTACTCTGTTTCACTAGCACCGTCTAATCCTGGCTAATCCTGTGCATGTATTATACTGTATGTACTGAAAGATTCTGCATTGCAGTGCAGGTACTGTAATGGAATTTAGTGTAACTGCATTTTCTCCATTGTCTCCTCACTGGCCACTTTATTAGAAACATCATCCTTTGCTTCCACTCACTGTACACTTTATCAGGAATAAACACCATGCTGTATATATGTTAAATTTTACTTTTTTAAAAAATTTAAAAAATTAAAGTATCTGAGTCAGTAAATGTGTTTTTATTTTAAATCTTTATTATTGTAAATGATACTCTGAAATCTCACCTTTCTTTGCCACGCGACCTCGTCTCCATTAGAGTAACTCACTGAAATATTCACGCCTAAATTTATATGTGGGAGCGACAAAAAAAAAAAGCAACACAATTATTCTGCGATAATTATAATTTTTATTATGCCAGAGGGTTTCGGGATCTCCATAAAAAACACTTTAACCTGTGCGGCAGATTATCGCTGCAAGTGCAGAAAAATAGGCGATAATTAAATTCATCTCATCATTTAGAATAATTGCATCTATAATTAAAACCAATTAGAAGAGCTGACAAAGAGAGAGCGGCGGATTAGTTAAGCGTATCTCTCCTGCTCATTGTAAACAGTGCAAAATGATCAAGAAAATGTCAACCGGTTTGTTTTAGCTGAGTGCTAAAGGTGGACAACAGCATCTATGACCTTCTTGAAGATTCTGGAGTGGAGGTCCAGCAAGTGCTGGTTGCAAAGTTTCACTGTAGTGCTTAAAAATGACCGACCAGAAGTGTTTAAACCCCACAGGTGTCTTTAGCCCTTCCTGTCTTCTCAATCCATTCTCCATCCTCCTGAGACTGTCCCTACCTCATCTCAGCTGGTGCTTAACATTGAGTGGTTGGAACACATTCATCTAGGCACTCTCTATCTGTAGGAACTTAGCAGCCTGTTGCAGTAAAACATTTGTTTCTTTCATTTTAATTTACTCAGTGTGCCAAAGATAAGACAGCTTGGCAGACAGAAAGTAATCTTTTTGCACCAGGAAGGTGATTCCAAATGAGATATAAAGAAATGAAAGAGGTCAAGACTTTTGTGTGACTCTTGCGAATGGTGACAGCTCTAGTTTGCGCCCCTGATGTCCTGATGCCGTATGAAAAGCTGCCTGTACCTGTGTATTTGTGTGTGTTGAATGGATTTGTGCAAAGGATGTTGTGGAGGACTGGATTTGGCCGTTCTGCCTTGTTTTATCTGAGAGCGGAATGTGATGGTAAATTACACACCTGACAGCGGCTGATAAACGCGTTTGGCCGGAAGCCCGATGCCTGGCCGCTCATTCAGCCACGCTTTCCCTTCCAATTAAAACGGCCTCCTTAAGCCTATGAATCGCCGCGATTCCTCAACTGACTCGAGCCAGAGGAGATGTGTGGCCAATGCGCGCGATTTGGGAACCCTCGGGTTTGGAAATCAATTTGTGCCGTCTCTCTCTCCCCCTCCCTCTCTCCCTTTTCCACCTCTGGTTGGCGGGGGGCACTTCATTTGCAGAATTGATCCCGTGTTAAAAATATCCTCCCTGGCTGAGCTACAGTGAGAGGCATTGTGATGCTGAATAAGAGTGGAGGCTGAAGAGACGAAGCGAGGCGGACTGATAGAGAAACGTTCTCCATTTAACCCGGACAGATTTGGCTTGGAGGAACTCGGCCGTGATTAAAGATTAATTCCTAATTCTCTCTGGACCAGCTGACAGTTTCACAGCATGAGATGTTCCTGCCATGTGTTTTGTTTTGTTTGTTTGTTTTTGTCCTGCGTGGTTTCAGGACAAATGTTCTAATTTTGTCGACTAAAAAAGGCCCAACGGAAACATTCTGACTTCATGAAGGGCCTTCTTGTGATTAAAGAGGTACTTCAGGGTGCATAGGACCAGAGAGAGAGGACAGTTATACTGAATAATGGGGGATGGTGTGGATACTGAGCGATGGGGGGAGAGGGAGGACAACCCTTCACACCCAGAGAAAGAGGGGACATTTGTACAGAATAATGGAGGAATGGGAGGACAACCTTACATTCCCATAGAGACGATGACAGTTATATTAAACGATAAAGGGCACCATACCCACACAAAGAAAGAGTCTTTCACACCCATAAAATGAGAGAGTGTACAGTTATAATGAGTGAACTGACTGTTCACTCACCACCTAATTTATAATATTATATAATACCCTGCACCCAACAAGCAATTAATATACACCCCCCCATATTGGAGGCTATTATATCTCCCCAATGGGGGACCAGAATACCCCCGACAGAAGATAATTAAACCCCCAAAACAGACTAATGTACACCACCCAGCACTGTGCTAAAACACCCCCTGATAAGAGATTAATATACCCCCATTTGGAGACTAATATAGCACCCTTCCTGACAGAAGACTGCCATAGCCCCTCAGCAGAAAACTACTAACCCCCTAAACAAGAGACTAAGATAATTCCCAACCAAAGACTGATAACTCCCCAAACAAACCAGGAGACCCCAAACAGGTTACCAAAATAAACACAAAAAGAGACTAATGTATTACCCCTTTCCTGGACAAATATATACCCTGCTCACAAGGGACACTGAATCAAGAATATCAGTGTTCTTCCCTTGGTTAAGTTGGGGCTGATTGGTGATTACATTAAAACCATGCTCTTGAACTCAACATCCCATTAGAACATCAGTTAGAACTTGAATGAGATTCAAATATTGACTTTTAATGTGACTCCGACCAACATCTCGAAAGAAGCCAGGTCATCCTAGTGCTTTTCCTCGTGGCCTAAAAACATGACGTGAAGGGAGCAATAATGAGGACGCAAGCTGGACTTCATTACTCCGCCACTGCAAAATTAATGACATGTCAAGCCATGATGAAAAATAATGTGGAAAGAAGCATAGTAATGATGACATTATGATCCAAATTAATGGGTAGATAAACAAAAATATCACAAGAAGACATAATGAAATGAAACATGCCATCTTAATGTGGTCTGAAATTTGAATTTCTGTTACAATGAGCCATTGCAAAACCCTTCAGAAATTATATCTTTATTGTAAAAGAAGAAAACAGCACTGACTTATATGATCATTAATGTAGCAAGATTTACTTTTTGTCATTTTGGACAATTTCTGAGAACATTGCTGCGATCAGGATAGATTTTTGCTTGTAAATGATACTCACTGTGTTTTGGTGATCCATACATTCACCACGGCAACTGTTAAAATAACTTTGAATTGATTCCAAACAATAGTTTATTGATGTAATTTGTTGTTTTAAAAAGCCCAAAGGATTTAGTGCCTTGTTAATTGCCAAAGAGTCAAAATAGTGGGTGTGCAGCAGAGCTTCAGCCTGCAGGTCAGCAGGTCAAAGGACCTAGCTCGGAAAATAGCGTTGCTAAAATTCAAATAAAAACACAATTTTAGCATTTTCACAGAATTTCAAACATGTACATTTATCTTCTGTTTGTAAAATTGATGTACAGGCTGATTAAATCTATATAGGGCCCCACCATATTTATAAAGTATATGTAATACGTATGCATGCAATATCAATATAAATACTGATGTATTACTGTAACATCTGGATTACTGTAAAGCAGCTCATGTAATGACATGTTTGTCAGCTTCACTGAATACAAATTCAATGTTCAACCTTTTACGTTAGGATTTACTTCTGTAATTACAGTAATTAATACACATGTAATAACATAAGCTGCACTGCTGTAATCCCGCTGTGATAGTGAAAACAGTGTCCATAGTTAAATTGTTAATACATGCATTAGTTATATGACAGTTATTACCAACAGTATAAAAGAGAATCATATCTTATCTACACTGTGTAAAAAATCTCATACATGAACTATTTTTGTATATAATGATAAAAATACATTTAGTCATATTTTAGGTTTTCTATATTGCCCATCAATTTCTATAAGTACCAGCTATATTCCAATATAAATATTCAGCTCATCACAGATTTTACAGACAACACTATATAGATTTTCTGATGCATATCTGCATTTTTGTTTATTTTCTGGAAATGAACTGTAGTCTGGCTTCATATCGATGGGCTATGCATGAACTCAAGCATTTAGCTAATTAAAATAAATAAACATGTTACCATTAACGACTCTAATTTGTTTCTCTCAGACTATAATCAACACAAACAGGCAGCTTCATCACCATACAGAACTGCATGAACCCTAATGTACACTAATTACATTAATATCCCATTAGGAGGATCTACTTAAAAAATGTTTAGTGATAAGCAATGAATATTTGACCTGCAGGAGGGTCATGAAGTTAATGATCTTGCTCTGAATGCTCTAAATACCTGCTGAGGGATATTGGCAGGGTGCCATAGTTCCACTGCTGTAAAATTAGAATAAGTATGGCTCTTACTTTTCTCTTTTAAAGAGTCAACTCCAAGATTACTGATCCACCATTACTGTGGTCTAGAGCTTCAAATCCCAACTGCTAGCGTCAGTATCCTTGAGCAAGTTACCATCCCCTCAAATGGCTCCCCGGGTGCCTCACTGGCGGCAGAGCCCTGCTTGACTCAGTGTAAGGGTTAAATGCAGAAAAATCTTTTCACTGTGTGTACTTATATGAAAAAGCATCTGATTGGCATGGCTATTTTTTTAGCATCAATGATCCCAAATTTGCATTTTTTCACAATTCACGGGAGCTCTTGGAACATAACCCCTGCAAATTTCGGGAATCGACTTTACTGACAAGGGACCCTATGGTGTTTCTCAGGTCATAGAAGGAACCAATTGGCAGACGAGGCACCTGATCTTAGAACTAGAACTCTCCATGTTTTAAATGACAACAAACAGAAAGCTCAAGTCCCACACACTGGTCCATTATGATCAAATGTGGACACTCACACATTCCTCTGGAGAGAGATTTTAATGAGTTCACTGGCAGCATGTTTGGATAGACAGGGTTTAAAGAATTCCTCCTCCCAACAAGACTTTGTTTAGCAATGAGAAGTGAGAGCTAATGTGGAGCAGGCTCCTGACGCCGATCCACCTTTCATCTCCCCGACGTTTTCTCAGGCGTTGAGACGTTTGAAGATCCACAAATCTCCAGCATGGACTCTTACAAGGCGAAGATAACCAGCGTGCCATTAAAGTGCAGCCTTGTTTCAACAAGCGAGAACAATGGAGACATATTTTCTTCACCCCAGAAACCTCCTTAGAAAGTCCTGACAGCTCAGACAGCAGTAGATGGAGTCACCTTCCGCCGCACCACGAGGAGCGAATACCTCAGGGAGGCTATTAAGGATGATTTCAACCTACTGCGACCCCTTTTGAAATACCTAGGCAGGTACGTTTCCCCTGGGGAGGGTGTCAGACACGTCCCGGCTTCTCATTAAAACCACAGTGCTTCTCCGCCCGCAGAGAAGTACGACTCCAATCGGAATAAAAGAGATATATGTACATACACTCACTGCCCCGTGTACCTCCACCTTGCTGTACACTTACAGACTGCGGCCCATCTGTTAACACCACATTAGGAGAAGTTTCATTCGGCACGACAACTTTCCCAGCAATATAAAGACATTTGCAGTGTGGACTAAGGAAACCCCTGCTTTCAATTATTTTTTCTGTTGCCAACTAGAATACAAATCCCATTTCAAGATGAATCATGGCCAAAAAACTCCATTATGGCTGGCCTGCTGGGGCAAAACTGCTACTTAAACTGCAGGTCCAAATGTGAGTGTTGAAGGAGTAAACAGAGGGGTTCAGAGTTAGTTCTCTGTTCTGGATAACCCAGACGGCTGCCTCTAAAAGCTCAAAGAAACTTATATGACACCTGAGATGCTCTTCTACAACAGTTTTGTGAAGCTTTTGTTCCTCAAATTAAACCCATTCATGGCGGCAGGATACATGGTTGTCGATAATGAACAAAACAGCTGTATTGGTGTTGGATCTGTCTGGTTACAGTCACCAACACTGTAACAAAATTCACACTTACTCTGAACCCTCTCTATTCATGAGTGATTATGAAAAAGTTGTAAAGGCAATCTTTCCAATTCTGAGATCAGAAATCCTTGTTTAAAACAGATTTTTTTTACTGGCACAGTGCTACTGCTTGAGCATTTTTAGATACAAATGAACTTATTACACTATGAAACACAATGTACTTAAAATATTCTTAACTCTTCCTTAATTTATACACCAAACACCTTAATTTGAATTAAGTGCCCATTAATTTGTAAACTGTTCCCTTAATTTTA
>JBBKCR010162520.1:0-16319 GCA_037577295.1 Ladigesia roloffi | reverse complement strand
GACTGCTACGGCTAAAGCTAATAATCTGCGTTTGTGTTCTGCTGAGGAAACAAAGTCACCTTCGACTTGGATGCCCTAGGGGTAAGCAAATAAACATCAAATATTCATTTTGGGGTGAACTATCCCTTTAAGCCTTAACACCAGAGAGCAACAGCGGGAAGGATCACGGCATCTAATTGCTGTTAGGACACGTATTACTTAATCATTTAATTAACACGTCAAGCTAATTAGCTAATGAGATGTGTGTGTGGAAGTTCTTTATGTTTGTTTGCTTGTTTTATCTCTGGATGCTTGATAACCGCCTGACTCGTCTCTCGAACTCTTCAATAGCCACAAAGGAGAGCCATTAAAGGGGATGACTTGTAATCTGCCCCATTATTAGGTGTAATGAGGAATATCTCACCCCGGAATCTATTTCCTGCTGAATTAAACATCAGTCGCGGCCCCTCATGGCCCTGAGATTACTGTATGAACAGCTGGATACAGGCTGATACATGGGGGCGATAAAGACATCATATCCAATCTCATTTTAATCTACATTATTTAAAGATCGAGATCCTTCCCACGCCGTGTTTCGCCGTGTTCCATAATTACTGCGAGTGTGATGATGATGATGATGATGATGATGATGATGATAATGAGAATGACGATGATGATGGTGCTTTGGAAAGGCTGCCATTTCCTGACTGATCTTTCATGCGATAGCGCCGAGCCTCCTGGGTGAAGATTTTCATCTGAACTAAGCTGAGGGTGTAAAAACGTACTCCGCGCTGACAGCAACTATAAATCACCATCCTGATTCCATAGCTCATGATTTACAATCCCAGACAGAGAAATGTCTCAATATAAATAAAACAGACTGTCAAATGTTTAGGGACACTTTTATATTCTTCATTTTCAATTTTCAATCTGCAGTAATTGCTCATATGTTACTAATCCAATCATTTTCCAGCATTTACTTTCATGTTAATCAGAGTGCCGTCCTTAGCATGATAAGAAAACTAATTATTAAATAGCTTTTGAAAAAATAACCATCTTTGTTTTGAGCACATGATCTTGATAACAAGGTGTTTCAGAACATACATATCCCAGAAACACTTAGCTTTGTCAGGTCACATCAGATTAACAATAATAATAAACAAACAGAAGAAATTATCATGTTTTCATCCTTAAATGAGTCTTATTTTGTAAGTAATCCTTACATAATGACTTTTTTTCATATTAATTATTGTTACAAGCTCAGAGTGAAACTCCTTTGACCCAAAGTTGTTTAAAATCTTAAACGTTTTAAGTGCTTTTTACGATCTCTGTTTACCAGTTAACAAGTTTCACAAGTCATGTGTAGAAACATATATTCCGCAAAATTTCACTAGCGCAAAAGACGAACTGTATATTTGTTCTTCATCGATGTTTTCTGCATTTATTTGGAATGTTGATTGTTAAAAAATGACTGTGACTGCTGTTGAGTGTTGTATAATGATGTGGCAGCAGCAGTGGTCTGAACAAGCTACGACAAGAAACAAAATAAGATTAGAACGTTTTGAAGAGAAATGTCTGTGGTATTAAACCCTGTAATTTGTCTGAAGTGCTGAAGGCTGTTGTGGGTATCCTCTCTTGCATCACTCACTACAGAGCTCCAAACTGCTTCTGAAAGAAACATCAGCACATAAACTCAACTTGAAGAGATTTATGAAATGAGTTTCTTCACACAAGACTAAGGATGCATATGCACTGGCTGCAGAAACTGGGCCGTTCCGCAAATAAATATTATTCCATTACAAATACAATCTGGGATTGGCCAAAATGGTGTTATGTTGTTATGACAACAGACAAACTTGGAGAGAGGCCAGGGTCATGCACAAAAAAAAAGAGTAAATAAATAATCTGCAGTAATACAAACTAACAGCTGGGAAGTCAATTAAGTATAAGCACTACTCTGTTTGGGCTAAAAAGACACATTTCTGAAATAAGTTTTCTAATGATATTAGAAATACCAGAACATTGCTAACAAGTTAGCTGGGTTCACTTTTTGTCATTGCATGGCTAAGTAATAGCAAGAACTTAAAATAAAACCCAAACAAGACTATAAAAATAAAAGACCAGAAGGACAAAAGAGCCTATGACAGAAAAACTCTCCCCATTTTTTGATTCCATGGATGCGGTTTTGGGACCAAGATTGGCAATAAACTGTGGGGAGAGAAGTGTGCTGCTGTCACAAACAGCAACTGAGTAAAAATTTGGAAAATTAAAGCATGCTACAACTTCCGAATAGCTTATGTTCAACACGGTTCCTGTATACCTACGGAAAAGTACCACAGGATGTCTAGGGACAAGTCCAGCATTGGCTAGAGTGGTGTAAATAGGCTGTCACTGGACTCTGTACTGGTGGAGATGTTCTCTGGAGTGATAAATCAGGCTTTACTATCTGGCAGTCTGATTAATCTGGGTTTGGCTGATGCCAGGAAAAGGTTACCTATGGGAGTGCATAAAGCCAGTAGTAAAGATTGGTGGGGGAGGAATAATGGGCTGGGACTGATCATCATGGTCACAGTATGTACTTATTCACTGCATTATGTCAATACTCATGCCATTTATGTCAGTGCGTATGTCACTGCATATAAAATAGTATTGTACTAGGGCATTAACAAATTCAGATATTTTCAGATAAACATATCCGTTAGTGAAGTAGAGGTCGAGTCAAAAACTAATTTGATGGTGTCATCACGGACAAGGAACACGAGTGTCTAACAATGAGCAACTTAGATTACTCACATTTTTAACAATGCAATTAACAAGCAGATCTTTGATTGGCTGTTTTTTTCTTATCAGTCAGAGGTTTTCTCTAAAGCTACTCTGCTCCTCCAGACTGGATGATTCCCTGCAGTGCAGTATCACCTATGTTAGCTAGTGGATGTCGTGTCAGATGGCTGTGCAGAACGCCGGTGCTGTTACTGTTCTTTAACACCGACTTGCAGATTGTGCGGATCATGGTGCTGTTTGTGTTTCTAGAGTGAAGTGTCTCCATATACATGTGATGTGTGTCTATCTCCTCTGCTGCCATGAATCTTGTCTTGTTGTGATCTTATGTTTAGATTCCCCTCCACACACCTTTTTATGAAGTGATTATAATGATTGCTTAAGTCAGCGTCAGCCAATCAGAGTTGGAGACTGTATTGTTTACACAAGCTCGTGCCCTACTCTTTGCTGACTAGGCATAGAGAACAACTTCAGGCTGCAATTTTATTTATCTAGCTAATAATATTTATATCCACCTCTCTCACTAACCTCTGCATTTTGTTTCTTTAAAATATTTTTTGAATTATGCTGAAGTATTTTTGGAGAGTTTTTTTTTCCAATATTTTTTATTGTTCTTGTCTTTGTTTTCATTTGTTTGGGCATTCATTATATGAGTAATTTCTTCTGTTATCTTCTGATTCTGATTCAAATCCATCTTACACAATTAAATGCTTCCAACTCTACAACAAACTCTTTCCTGTTCCAGTATGACTGTGCCCTTTTGCACAAAGAGAGGTACATAAAGATGTGGGTCGAAAGAGAAGCCCGCAGGGAGCCCTGACTTCAACCCAAATTGTGATTCAGGGCTGAACATCAGTGCCTGACCTCACAAATGCTCTATTAACTGAATAGGTATTCCTACAGAAACACTCAAAATCTTGGGGAAAGCCCTTCCAGTAGAGAGCCGGCTGTAGTGGCTGCAAAGTGGGGTCTTTATATTAATGACAATGGTTTTGGAAAGGACTGTTTAATAAGCTGATTTAAATGTAATGGCTGATTTACAACTCTGGAAACTAATAAGAGCATTTCAAAACTCCATGACAGTTTTAAATGAGGTGCTTGTGTAGGAATTTAACAGACACTGTTTTGGAATGCTTGTCATAGAGATGCCATGATGCAACCGTCCCAGCGTCGCTCCCACCAGTAAAGCCGGATAGAAGGCTATTTGAAGGACTATCCATCCAGAACCAATAAAAAATCTTTATTTTCTGCCAGAACCAAATTATGCACTGCAAAAAATCAGAACAAGTACAGAAGAAATAAGAGCATTGCAAAACTTTACTTAGATTATCATTTATAGGTGCAATAATTGAACATAATTGGACTGAACCTCAATAATTACCTTTGACAAACTTATTTGAGTGAGAGGAGAGTGCTGATTACAGCAGTGTTTTTATACTTTTCCTCATCAAATGAAATGCGATTCACTAATCAATACCTCATAAAGAATGAGGTGCTTCTGTTGGAATGTAACAGACACCATTTTGGAATGCTTGACATAGAGAAGCCGATTTAAAATATAATTGGTCTCTTATTCTTTTTCCAGAGCTGTAAATGTGATGACGGAATGATAAGCTGACAATAGATAAATAAGCTGATCGAGATGTGATGATTAGACCTAGTGCTAGATGGCCTAGCACTACATTAATAAGCTTTGGGCCCCTATAAGCCTGATACCAGTTCACCAGTTGTGCATCCTTGGACCCCTTTTGGTAGGTATTGATAATTTTTTCTGTTTCAAACACCACAACTTCAGGTACTGACTCCCGTCTCTTAACACCATGCTGTTGTGATAATCAGTGTAACTCTCTTCGCCAGTCAGTACACTATGAAACCAAACCCCTACATTTTACCCCTTAATATAACCTTAATTTGTTCCTTAATTTCCAGGAAAGTAAGGAAAATTAAGTGGAAAAGTGCACAGATTAAGTATGAGTAAAACTAATGAAATATTTTTAAAAAAATGCCCCTTAAATAACTGAGCGTCCTGAATAAAATGTCTTATGTTTAGGATTAAGGGGTTTCACACTCAGGTTAAATCCACTTTTAAGGTAAAATTAAGGGAACGGTTTAAAAATAAATGGCCACTTAATTAAAATTAAGATGTTTGACATATTTTCAGGGGTAAATTAAGGTAGAGTTAAGCACAAATTAAGTACATTGTGTTTCATAGCTGATCAGTGTATGATTCACTCCAATCATAGAGAGTTTATATCGACCTCCTATACAGACATCGACTGTTTGTTGCTGTAAGGAAGGCTGGCCAACATAAACGGTCATCTGGTCAATTTATTAACAGCTGAATACATACCTGAGTGTGTAAACTTGTTCGCCCCTCAGGCTGAATTTAACAGACTAGGAATGATGAAGCCCTCTGAGACAGTACTGATTCAAATGGACTTGGATCATTCTCATACAGTGAGAGATGGGAGAGAGAGACTTTCTTTTGCTCTCCATGCGTCCTGTCTTTTATTGGTACTTCTGATTTATGTATATCCAGTTACGTTTTATACATACACCATTATTATACAATTACAGGACCGTCTCAAAATTTAAAGCATTGTAAAGACTTTCATATTGCCACAAATAAACCTCAGTCCCAAACTGAGGTTAGATATTGATTCATTCATCTTTGTGAATTTTTTTTTGTTCTTAGACAGTCTGCTTTTATTGATCCTCTAATTTATTACTCATGTATGGCTAATTACTCTCTCAGTGCTAATGAATTTCCATGCAGGTGTGTGTAGGTGTGTAAACTCTTAAGCTTTAGTGGTTGCCTAATCAAATAACTCTGGAAAAAATGGACAACTACGTACACGCAGTTTGGTTTCATGTATATAATTCTACTGTCTGGATTTTCTACCTTTGTGCTTAGAGCAGAGACCGATTAACCAACATGGTGTAGCCATCCCAGCATCGCTCCCACCAGTAAAGCCGGATAGGAGGCTATTTGAAAGACAATCCATCCTGAACCAAAAGTCTTTCTGTTCTGCTAGAACCAAATCATGTGTGCAAAAAAAACAGAACAAATACAGAAGATCTGCAGAAATCTATCACTTAACAAAAGCTAAAGACTAGTTGAATGTACTAGAATGACTAGAAGTCTTACTCTGAAAAATGGACGTATTCCACTGGTAGGTTTATTTGTTTATTTGTGTTTGGGGTTCACATTTACTTCTGCATTTTTTGTGCATGAATTGAATTGTTTTTAGAAAATGGACATTCATTATAAAATGTATCCTGAAAAAAAGTTATGACTTCTGGCTATTAAATTAGACCTTTCCAGTTGAATTCTTTTAACGAAAGCCTACGAAATAAACTCAGAAAAGAAGTAAATGCCTTTTCAAATGTTACAGCATTAATGTGGGTTTGCCCACTTTACTTGACTTACTGATACACTAAGACATATATGAACTTGTACATGCACACGCACAAAATTTGCAATAGCTTAGCATAATTTGTCTGTATTTATTAAGAGCCAACAAAAAACCCCACATCTCCATCAGCCAATCAGAGGAAATATAATCAATAAACTCCCATAAATCTAATAAGAGCTGGACAGACTGATAACCCTGCTGCAGCAAAGAACTCTCTCTCTCTCTCTCTCTCTCTCTCACACACACACACACACCTCTTTGTTTTGCTCCTTCTCTCTCTCTTTCTATTACTGTCTTTCCCTTTCTCTTCTACTTTTGTTCTCTCTCCTCCTCTCCATCATTTTTCTTTCATTCTCTGTCCTGTTTTCTTCTCTCTTCTTCTTTTCTCTGTCTGTATTTTCTACTGTCCTCCTCATCATGTGTAATCATGTGGGTTTTGTTCACTTTTCTTCATTCAGCATTTTCCTCCTCTGCTCTCATCCTTGTTCCCTCTCTCCCATAAATCCCGCACCGGAGTGGAGAAGTATGATTTAGATTTAGATTGCAGTAAAGTAGGTTTGACTAGCAGATGTCCTTTTCTTTTATACCCCCCTCCCCTGCTCTGGCTTATCAGCTGGACGGGCTCGGAGGGTCACAGGTGCCACCGAGAGAGAAACAATATCTCCTTTCAGAGGCGCAATCACATCTGAGAGCAGTTACATCAAATTGCTGAAGAGGAATGCACTTTATTGGATGGGAAGGATTCACAATACTGTCATTAGAGGAAGGTTCCTCTCTCTATCCCTCTCTCTCCTTCAGTCTTTCTTTCTCATTCTCTCTTACACTCCGTCTCTCCCTATCCTTCTCTAGCTCATTCTCCCTCTCACCTTCCCTCCCTCTTTCTCTCTCCCTTACTCTCTCTCTCTCTACTCCTCACCCCTATCTCTCTCTCCCTTGTTCTTCTCTAATGGTATCGTAGTTATACAGTGTTACAAATTCCTCATCTGTGATCACAGTCAATAAACGCTCTTCTTCCTCATCATCTCTCCCACTAAAAGGGGTTATTTCATAGATATCTGATTCACGTTATACAATATTAAATAGACAATCATCACTGGGGGAAAATACATCCCATAATAACTGATTCACATGACCTGTTACATTAGAAATGTTTTAACCAGAGCTGTATGTACTAAAACACTCAGAATTCACCAAATAAATAAATAAATAAATAAATAAATAAATAAATAAATAAATAAATAAATAAATAAATAAATAAATAAATAAATAAAATAAAATAAAATAAATAAACAAACAAACAAATAAACTGTTTTATTCTAAATACATAGATGCATGTTAATCGGCAAGCTTGAGATTAAATAGCAGCTCAACTAATACAACAGCAGTATTCTGACTTTTTCATGGCCAGAAGTTATACACTGTGAAACACATTGTACTTAAAATGTGCTTAACCTACTTTAATTTACCCCTGAAAATACACCAAACCCCTTCATTTGTAAAACTGATTTAAAATTAGATTTAAGGCTTGTGTGTGAATCTTCAATTTAAGGCATTAATTCAGGAGGTTGTATTATTTAATTTGACAAAATAAGGACAAAATTCAGTGGAGAAGCATTATTTGAGTTTTTTCAAGCTCATTGTTGTCTATAAATCTTACAATGTCTTAAAATATTCCAGTGTCTCTCTCATTAACCCTGAAATTGATTGGATTTAGGTTAGGTGAATGAGGGTAATTTTAACAACTTGATTCTTTTTCTCTGAAACCTGTTGAGAGCTTCCTTTACTGTGTGTTTTCATTGTTGTTGTGCTAGAAGGTCCGACCACATCTCTTCCTCATCATCCAGGTGGATGACAGCAGATTTATTTCAACAATGTTTCTGTACATGACCCTATTTGTCATTCTTAAAAATTATATGATGTTTTTCAGTACCATGAGGTGCACCACCTTGTTACTTCCACCTCTAGCCCTCAGTGCTGGTCTGGTGTTTCGTGGTGATATTCAGTGTTTCTCCTCCAAACGCGTGTGTAGTCTGACAGCCAGAAAGTTCAATTTTAGTCTCGTCTGACCAGACTCCATTCTCCCAGTATTTCATAAGCCTGTCCATATGTTGCGCAGGAAACGTTAAATGAGCTTCAGCATGTCTTTCCTACAGTAATGTAGTCTTGCAGGGTGAGTTTGCAGATGCCATTGCCTATTGTTTTCCCGGTAACAATTGAAGCTGCCACCTCCAAGTCTTTCTGGAGCTCTTCCAGAATGTCCTTGGCTCTTGGGCCACTCTTCTGACAATCTCCCAAGCTCACTGCTCTGAAATCTACTGAGGAGCTCCTGTGTGTGTCTGGCTGTTGGTGGAGTGATGCTCCTTCCATTGGTGCTTAATGGAAGATTGAGAATTTTAATAAAATTCTTTTTAAATACAAATTCATTGATATGTTTTTCAGCAATCAGGTTGGAAAGATCTTGAGATAGCTCTTTTCTTTTATCCATGAGATGTTTCTTGAGTGATACCTTGTTAACAAAGATCTTCATGGCCCATCACTATGTAGAAACCAAGCTGATATTTATTTCCACAGATATATGGCAGAATTACTCTCTAACTTCTTAGTGACTTCAGCTGGTGTCTAGCCTTTCTTTGTCTTGATGTACAGATTTTTCTTAATGAGTTCTATAATTTCTTTCTGTGTCATGATAGTTTATTATAGCCTGTCTCCAGGCATCAATGGGAGGTGCAGACGCAGTATTCCATAACTTCCATAGCTTTTATATTGTTTTATTTTTAAAACCAAAAAAGCACGAGGGCCAAACACAGGCAAATATACACTAGAGACAAGACAGGAGTAAACTGGAAATAAGTAAGAAGCCAGTGGACCAAACTCAACTGAACTACATACACTTACCTGTGAAACACGAACCAGTTCAAACAGGACATAACTTAAACCACAGACAGCTGTGACTCATGATGATTTATACTCGAATCTGGAGTATCCTAAACAGATGTCAGCTTAAAAGTCCTCTTAAACAAAATCAGAAAGCCTCTAGCATGGTCAGCAGTCTATCGTAGCCACTGACCATGGACATGACAATTACACATCACTTTTTCAATTAATAATTTATATTTGTAGATTTATTTTGCTAATGCCAGTGCCTACAAGAAAAGGCTAAAAAGAAAATATTGAACACTTTTCTTCCTCATGTGATTATTGAATATTTCCTGAAACAATTTAGTATAGCCAATTCGCCTCACATGCATGTGTTTGGACTATGGACACCAGAGGTCCCAGAGGGAACCCACCCCACCACAAGAAGAACATGCAAGAACATGCAAACCCTGGAGGTTTGAGGCAGCAGTGACACCGAATGTGCCACTGTGGGACACTAACAAATCAGCATTAAGAATTTATTCTACAAAATTCTACTTCATATTTTTTTCATACAGTCATATTTTTGAGAATTGTAGTTTCTATACCACCCTCACCCTGTCTCCTGGGTCCTCAGAAGATGATTAGTAACAGTGCAGGTTATCACCTGGTTAAATGGCTCATTCCTGGAACCCCTTTTATTTCTCTTTATATCTGTTCATTCTGAAAAGGTGTCAGCTACTCTTAAAATCAAAGAACATTTTGTATTACATATAAAAGCATTGTTGGTAGGAGTGCAGCATTTCTGCAACATTTCAACTTTTTGAAAAAATAGAATTTCTGCTTTTGTCTGACAGGGAGGTCAATGACAAAAGACACAAACCTTAATCCCCACCATAGGGGGCACCACCGCATTGCTCTACTCTGCTTTTACAGGACATGCTTTGGTGGAGGACTTAGAGTTTTCATTTTCTGGCAGAGGGTTAATAAAAATCAACATTCAGGGCAAAGAGTATCCAGCTTTGTTGTAATTTTGTACTCTTCAAATCTCTTTACCTTAAGAGCACCATTCAGACCCAATAAAGAGACAATAAGGGAAATATATCACTGTCATGCAAAGCCATTAAAGAAATAAAAAAATGTATCACATCCATACAAGGCCATTACCATTAGAAAAAAAAAGTGCTTAGCACAAAATACATTTTACTCTAGAATGTCATAACCTCTGGTACACCCTCATTTTATATTTTGTGAAAATGCCTTTTCCCAACAGAACAGCACAGTTTTCTCTTGTAATGTTTTAGACTGGAGAACATAGAAGTAAAAATTTTGACCATTTCTTAAATCCTCTCCATGTTTTACATTCCTGGCTCCACTCATGTTTTCAATTGGAATTAGCTGCAGTGACTGGGATGACAATGACAAAAGCTTGTTTTGGTGTTCATGCAATCATTTTTTAGTGGATTTTGAAGCAAACTGGTAATGTGGCTGACATTATTATCCAGAGTGTCTTTCAGTCGCTAGTAACAGGGATTCTTACAATCATTAGTTACATCGGCAGTCTTACAATCATTAGTTAAAGTGGTGGTCTTACCATCATTAGTAACTTGGACAGTAATACAGTGCTTAGTTACAGGAACAATCCCACTGGAGACGCTGAGGGATAAATGTCTACATAATGGTAGAAAGTAGTTCACAGGCAAGTGTTTTACCCACTTCAGCACAGGCCAATATCACCCAGTGAGTAAACAGCCCTAGTGGACCCCTGTGCTCAGTGTGGTGGTACTGGAGATGATGCTCTCGACCCTGACTGGCTGATGTCTCCCAATCAGAAAGTCTATGATCCAGTTGAGAAGGGAGGTGTTCAGACCCAGCAGCCTGAGTTTTCCAATCACTGTCACTGGGAGGTGAAGATGCCCTGTAGGTGATGACCTTCATACCCTGCCAAATGCACTATGCATTGTTAGTGTCTTGGAAGTGGTCATGGATTTTCTGAGTATGTGGACGCTTCACTACTCTGATGGGTCCACTCACTCTATTCAAAGTTCACATTCTAAGGGAATTTAGGGAACATTCATTTGAGAACACTGAAATATGCAGCACTCGAAATTAATGTGAGCTTGTTGATGGCTCCATAAAGTTTAGCCATCACATTTTTAGCATTAGCGCTGAGTTGGAAGTACCCCTGCATTAAATAAAAGAAGTTGGGAAGACTGTTCCTGAGCCACGTCTGTGTAATAAAAACCCACAGCGGTCTCTAAACCCACGCTGGATAGTTCTCTGGAATCATTGGTGATGTAGGAAGGATGGGATAGCTGGCCAGGTAGCATTTAGCCTTTAGCCAAATATCGATACCTACTAGCTAGCCACATTTATACTTCCTAACTTGCAATGCCCTATCCATCAGGTGATGTTGTAGTCCAAGGACATAGTCCCTGCTGTAAACTGAGGTTGTGTAGCTTGATTTTTGTTAATATCTTAACTTGATCAATTTTCCATACATATCAGCCCAAAATTAGTATATAAAAAAAATTATTTCAATCAATGCGTCATTAAAAACAACAGAAAAAGTTTTTGAAGAAATAGAGAACATTTTGCTTTTGTGGGGGAAAAAAAACAAGATTTGCATGATATATACTGTCAACATCATAAGAGTCTGTGTGTATATATTTTGTTAAAGAAGGCTATATGTTTTGAAACTTTCTTTAAAAGGACACACTGAGATTTCCTCATTCTTAAGATCTCGAATTCAAATGTTTCCCTTGTTAATACCTCGTGTTTGCATTAGTGTTTATGCTGTGTGTTTGCATATTAGATGTGTTTATGTAGGTACATTGCTGTGCAGGTCTGGAACCAAAACATCCTGACTGCCAACTTCACCAGGTGTGAATCTTTTAAAAGTTGGAATAATTGGCATCATTTCTTAGGGCCCAAACAAACCCAGAGCCAGGGCAGAAACAGCAGGAGCTGGGAGCTGCTGGCCATGAATTTTGAATGGCTGTGGATACATTCACCACAAGGCTGATGGATCTGTTGTAATATCTGCATCCAGCATTCCACTCTTCATTAAAAAATTAGCTGAATCCAGCCAAATATTGCATCTCTCAGGTCTGCACTCTGACTATTAATTCAAGGTAATAAATAGTTGACAAGCAATACAATTCCACACCTGACCAATTAGCACTGTGCAAAATGCGTACTATTGTGCTAATTACTATATCTACAAACAGTATCTCTTTAAAAAATTGAAAGGTTCAGGCTTCACCACGGATTCTACTCTTGTTTTATTTTTTCAAATAAATGATTTATATTTTTCCATGTTAGTTTTGTCTATGTTGTTAACACAAGTTATACAGAACTCAGAAACCACACATTTTTTGAATAAAAATCTTAATCTCATAGTTCCTTTTGTTTACTCCATTTTAACACAAAATTCTAAACTCCGATGAAGAAACTGTACAGGAGGCTGAGAAACATTGTAATTTTATTTAACTTTTTTTCATTTCCATTGATTTATCGCTTTATGAAATGTAATCACAATGTGACATGCAGCTGAAGTTTCTCAAATGATTTAAATGGTCACATATACTTTGTCAAAGTGTAGTTTTTCATTGATTTTTTGCTTGCTGAATTCATATGCTTAGGCTTCACCAATCAACATGAAACTGGTGGGCTTGTAGCTCCACATGGCCCTAATGGAACAGGAGATTTGTGCTCATAGGTGAGGTTTCCTTTTGTGCTAGTGCCTCGTTAAGGTACATTTTGGGCAATGGCAGAACAACCGTTTTGCCAAAATGTATGAAATATGTATTTGTATAAAAGTTGGCCTCAATGAGGTGCGTGACCTTCTCACTATGATTCCTATGTTGAGTATCACAACCCAGCAGCACAACCCGGATTAAATACATCAATGCAAAAAGCTAGCGCTTCACTAGCCGATATCTTTACTTAATAAAATTTTACACAACTACCACATTGTTTAGAAGCATGCCATATTAAATCAAATTTCATCCAGAGAGTACATGACAACCGACACAATTTCATATTTCAAGAACTGATTAACCCTTTAAGCGCCAAAATCACAGGATTGCCATAAGACGTCATCATCACCAAAACAGACTGTAGTTACAAATCTCATGTAATGTAGCATTTGTGTTCCCTACCACTAGCTGGCAGACATGTAGTACATTGATTCAAGATGAAAAGTGAAATTTGAATCATCCTATTAAAAGTTTTAAGTAAAAAGCAGTTGAAACGACCCTTGTGTCATTAGGATTTGTGAAAAAAAAAGCCAAATGACTAATAAAAAGTTGTCTGTTGAGGATGTCCTGCGAATGATTCTGAATCTGAAAGGGAAGATTTGCCTTTTGTACCGGGAGACGCGCGAGAAATTCATGCTCCAAGCGGAGCGTGAGAGAGCTGTTAGTCCCGGCGCCACATGCAGCCACGGTCGGCTGAGAGAAGGGAGTCTCGGCGCCCTCCGCTTGGAGCACGACTTTCTCGCGCAAATCTTCCACTTCAGAATCCAGTATTTAAAAAAAAAAACTAACGCTTAAAGCTACAATTTTGAAATTTGGTTTGTTTACAATAGGCTAAATTTGTTCATATCTGCTACAGTTCCAATTGGTTTGGCAAAAAAAAAAAAAAAAGATTACTAAACCCAATACATGCTAGTTTTAATTGGCCAAACTTAATGGAATTTTCTAATGTATAATGTTATATGTATTTATGTAATTTGTAATATGAATGTATGTATTTATTATGTACTTATGATATAATGAGCTACAACATGCTCAGGGTCTCTTCTGATATTAAAAGGTCTATGGTTTCAAATGAATTTTGTCTTTAAATCGTTATGTTTAACAAATTGTTCAGCTTTTCATGTGGTCAGTTCCTACTTTCTGTTTGGGCCCCTCTGACCGTTGCATATACTCTCGACTGTCCTTTTTGTGATGCTGCTTGATGGTGTTTTCGGGCCGGTGTGTAATGAATAGCACAGCACTGCCATGGATGTTCTTGTGAATTTTGGATGAGGGATTAGATTGTTTGGGCTGAGCTGGTGCTGAGAGAGTGAACTCAGAAATGAGAAATGTGTGTAACCAAATGTAAAATTGTAGAAATAAAACTGTAAATATACCTAAGTTGTGTGTGTTCCCTGTGGGGAATGAAAATGTTGTTTTGGGCCCTCCTGCTGGCTTATCACAGTGGAGGACAAAGGCTATGGTCGAGATTAACTCAGATTTCAGGACGTTGGCATGCGTTCAGTGGAGAAAGTGTCTCAGCAGGCAGTCTATTTGTGTGTGAATAGCAGCGGTGAGTGATGAGAGTGTGGTGTAATTTGCTGCTGGAACTAACCTGTCAGACTGCGCTGCAGAAGGAGAGGACAGCTAAAACACTCCAGAGACTCGGCTTCATCGATTCATGACATCAAATCAAATGACATCACAGCTCCATCTCTGCCTCCGCAGTGGAGCGAGAGTC
The DNA here is from genome assembly GCA_037577295.1 of Ladigesia roloffi. Classification (NCBI taxonomy): domain Eukaryota; kingdom Metazoa; phylum Chordata; class Actinopteri; order Characiformes; family Alestidae; genus Ladigesia; species Ladigesia roloffi. The sequence continues at coordinate 1,809 of JBBKCR010162520.1, read as the reverse complement.
ATTAGACACCATTCTCATACACACACACATACACACACACTCACACACACACACACACACAAACACACACAGAGTGAGGTGTGAAGACATGAAAGTATCTTCAATTCACAGGTCATTCACGAGCTGGATAGTCATATTGATCCAGAGTGAAGCACCCGTGGACAGATTGGAATAGAGGGATGGATAAAAAGCTAGAGAGAGAGAGAGAGAGAGATAGAGAAAGAGAGAGAGATGTAGTGAACATGGGTGAGTGGGGTGGAGAAAGACGATGAATGAAAGAGAAACGGAGATTGTGGTAAAAAAGAAAGAAAGAAAGAAAAAAAAAAGAATTTGAAATGAAACGAGAAAAAAGGAAAATCTAAAAGAAAAACGACAGAAGATAGTAACCAAAACCAAAATAAAGAAAGAAAAAGAAAAATTAAGAGTAATGATAAAGTAAAGGAAAGAAAGAAAGTAAACAAGTAAGAAAATATGTAAATAAGTATATAAGTAAGTAAGTAAGAAAGAAAGAAAGAAAGAAAGAAAGAAAGAAAGAAAGAAAGAAAGTAAGTAAGTAAGTAAGTAAGTAAGAAATAAGTAAGTAAATAAGTAAGAAAGAAAGAAAGTAAGTAAGAAAGTAAGCATATAAGTAAGTAAATTAGTAAGTAAGAAAGAAAGAAAGAAAAACAGTAAAAAAGTTAGTAAGTAAGTAAAAAAGAAAGAAAGAAAGAAAGAAAAAAGTAAGTAAGTAAGTAAGAAAGTAAGTAAGTAAGTAAATAAGAAAGAAAGAAAGAAAGAATGAAAGTAAGTAAGTAAGAAAGAAAGAAAGAAAGAAAGAAAGAAAGAAAGTAAGTAAGTAAGTAAGAAAGTAAGCATATAAGTAAGTAAATAAGTAAGTAAGAAAGAAAGAAAGAAAAACAGTAAAAAAGTTAGTAAGTAAGTAAAAAAGAAAGAAAGAAAGAAAAAAGTAAGTAAGTAAGTAAGAAAGTAAGTAAGAAAATAAGAAAGAAAGTAAGTAAATAAGAAAGAAAGAAAGAAAGTAAGAAAGAAAGAAATCTGTTAATAGCAGTGCTGGTGGAGTTCGGAATTTGGAATCTGAGAGGATTCTTTAACGTTAATTGAGCATCTTTAAGAAATATACTAGGGGCCCAGAGAGGAATTTCAATTGCTCTGCACAAGCACACTCTTACAGTAAACACACACACACACACACACACACACACACACACACACACTGATGATAAAGGACCACACTGCACCTGTGCCAATCATGATGAGGGACACATGTGCTGCGCTGGAAAGTTTCCATCTCATCATGGAAAGCCGAAGCAGTGAGGACCTGACCAGCTTCTCGCCGCTTCACCGCTGCTGCGCTGGTTTATGGCATATGTTTCAGTGTATAATGAATTAATTTGCCTATTCCATTATGACATGCCATGTTCCACCATATGCTGATGCGTGTATGTTTGCATATGTGTGTTTGTGTGTGTGTGTGTGTGTGTGTCCTGCATTCACAGACCTAAATAGCTTGAGGGTATATAGCAAAGCCACAGGGTACAGCTATAAAACTGCAATACTGCGTTGCGTGTGTGTGTGTGTGTGTGTGTGTGTGTGTGTGTGTGTGAGGGGGTGCAGAGGCATATAGAATTCAAGTCATTACCCAACTTCTCTTGATGTTTGGGTGCAGCTCCAGGCAAGCCAGTGTCTTCACACCCCTTCTTCACCTCTTCCCTCCATTCATCCTTACCCCTCTCACCCTCCCACACACACACACACACACACACACACACACACACACACACACACACACACACACACACACACACACAC
>JBBKCR010162510.1:0-16320 GCA_037577295.1 Ladigesia roloffi | reverse complement strand
ACACACACACACACACACACACACACACACACACACACACACACACACACACACACACACACACACACACACTCACCAAGCCGAGATGAAGGGTAACAGATGGATCATTGTACACTAAGGGCCCGCAGCACCTGCCATGGCGGCGGTGTGTAATAGGCTGTGCTGAACTGAGAACAGTTGTTTGCCTTGAGCAGGATTAGCAGAGCGATGTTTTTGGAAGGAGGGGCTGTTTCTAAAGGATTGGTGTTTGATCTGAAAACAGACAGATGGAGGTACAGACAGAGGGAGGAAAGCGATGAAAGAGAACAAAAATCAAAACCCGAACAAACTGCACATTTACAGGAAATTTACAGAACATTCCCTGTTAAACTTAGCAGACTAGCTTGAACCTGCAAGACTCCCTGAACTCACTACAACAGAGACATGAATAGCTGGTATGCATATCTTAGCCAACATATAGAAAAGTCATGTTTTCAAACACAGTATAAAAGAAGTGTAGTTATTTTTTACTGCAAGGGACAGTAGTAGATTTACATCTGCCATTAGAATCATAGCAAGCCTCCCCAACTCCTATCCTTCCATACCCTTCATCGCTTTGTCTCTCATCTTTCTGGATTTACTCTCCCACTTTCACATTGGATTTTAAAAGCTGCAGTTAAATGATCACTTACCATTTATTACAGGTTGTTTATACTGCAACTCTTGCTCATGTTAACACAGTTCAGGTCATTCCTGGGTTAGCAGTGCTTGTGCTATATGAAAGGATTTCTACCACCGCTTAAAACATTGCTGTGAGTGATTGCATTCAGCCAGAAGGCCATTAGTGTGGTCAGGTACTAATGTTGGAGGATTAGTTCAGGATTACAAATACCACTCCAACACATCCAAAAGATACACTAAGTGTACAAAAGTATTGAGACACACCTGCTTTTCAGGGTTTGGGCCCCTGATATCCAGTGAAGAGCTTAAACTTAATGCTGCAGCATACCAAGACATGTTGATAACACCACGCTTCCAACTTTGGGGAAGAAACTTTTCTATTCCAGCAGGACTGTAAGATTGCGAGCCAGGACTTCCAGTCAGTGCCTGAACTCATAAACACTCTACAGAATGTGTGGGCACAAATTTTCATAGAAACACTCGTGGAAAGCCTTCCAAGACGAGTGGATGTAGCTGTTATAGCTCCAAAGTCGGAACCAACTCTATATTAAAGGATGTGAATGCATTAAAGTACATGTCATTAAATTGCCTGAAGGTGTAAAGGCCAAGTGTCCCAATACTTTTGTCCATGTAGTTTTCTCTTTAGTTTCCACAAGCGGTTTGTGCAGCATTGATTACCAGTATCTGGAAAGGGTGCAGCGTCTGGATACGTTTGGCCATCCAGTGAATTTATATGGAACTTAATCACTTAATAAAATGTTTACAGGCATGACATAATTGTTAATATATATTCAGTTTAATTTTAAACAGTGATTTATCTGAACAATTGTTTTTGGGGTTTTTTCCACAATAGAAAATGAAAGCGCAAGCCCGGATCTACTCTACTGAAATCAAACAGATCGACCTTGATGTGAACAGGACCTTCCGAAACCACATCATGTTCATGGACCGTTTTGGAGTGAAGTGAGTTGTGCACATGCATGTTGTGGTTCACAAGTTAATCAGGGACACAGTTTTCTTAGCACAACAAAGCCATCTCCAGTTCACTGAAGACTAGGACATGTTCCTTTCTTTCTTTATTCTTTTATAGCAGCGTAAAGACGTAGTGAGCTCAGTAGTGTTAACCGAGGCTGACCACAATATAAAACACATCACCCTCTTCCGCTGTGTGTGTATATGCTGCATATGTAAGTGTGTTTGAGTGTTTTAATAGTTTTCCTGTCTAGAGTCGACTTACAGGAACTTGACTCACACACAAACCACTGCTCACGGACAGAAATATTTGCACGAGAGTGTGTCTGTATTTGTGTCTGTGTGTAAGGGTGCAGTATTCTTGACTAGCTAGGTATAGAGTATTTTGTTAGCAATCCACACCACAATATGGTTTTTATGGTCTAAAAGTCTTTCAAATTAATTAAATGGCATTCATTAAATGTACTACACCTGATATAACTGACATTATTTTACAAATATTTTGCATTTGTGTGCTCAAATATTAAGTCTGAAAGTATAATATTAATAAACAAAAACATAAAACCGAATTTGCTGGACTGGAATGTGGCTGTTTTCACACTATTCTATTCCTATTAACTCAGGTTAATACTGTAAAATAGCACGCAAGACCTACTCACTTCATTCCTATTGTACTGCCATTCTCTCTAGCTAGCGTTAGATTATGAAACGATATCACTAAGACAAAGCAACATTACAGATGTGGGGTTTGTATATGCTATATATCTATATATAAATATCACTGAGGTGCGCAAATCATGGATGCAATGACCTTTTTGAATGTATATATTATTATTATATATTATTATGTTATAACATTGACCAGTTCCTAGACAGTCCAGATAAGTTCTATGACTCTTATTAATTAAAAATTATGCAAAAGATGAAATGTTTTCATTCAGGATTGAATAAAATGTTGATGTTGGACCACTGTTTTAGGTGCAGGAACACTCCTAATGAACATTTACAGGACAAAACAGGACATCCAACAATAAATAATACGGTTTCAGAATCTGAATGATGAAAATGAGAATGTTATTTGTTCAGAAAGCCTGATTCCTGAGTGAGTGAGAAGTATCGTGGTGTTTCTAGAGGCTTAATAGATTGCAGGCCTCTGTAGTTCCATGGTAACTGTTAGCAGTGTCGTAATGCACTGAAAGCTAGGGAGGGGTTCGGTTCGGATTCAGCTCAAGGGAAAGAATCGTGCTCCACCTAAAGAATGTGGGTTTCTGAAACGCAGAGCACTTTTTAAACATGGAGCTAAAACATGAACTCGGTCGTGGAGTGCATCAGAGCGGTGTGCAGATATATGCGTGTCATTAACAGACGGTAAATATGTGGGCCACACTGCTGCATTAATTAATTACACTGTACTCGCATTCTCTCCACAGGCAGCAGTCTCTGTTCCACGTCCTCACAGCGTACTCCGTCTACAACACGGTAGGACACCTAGCCAACTATGATGAATTATGAACAGTAGCATTAAAAATATTGAAGAATAGATATACATACAGCTATATCGATGTGTGTTTGTGTGTGTGTGTGTGTGTGGTTTGCATATATACATATATGTGGGTGTATCATTTTAATATGTTAAAAGTAAATATTACACACATATTCATGTGCGAGTGCAGACAAGCTCAGTTAAGAAAGGCCCCAATCTGGAAAGTGTATAGATTTCAGTTCCATGTCCTTTTTGGTGTGTGTGTGTGCGTGTGTGTGTGAAGGAGGTGAGCTACTGCCAGGGAATGAGTCAGATAGCTGCCATTCTGCTGATGTTCATGAACGAGGAAGAAGCTTTCTGGGCTCTGTCGCAGTTGCTGACCAATCCGAAACACTCCATGCACGGTGAGCCCGCCTCTCATGCTAATGCTCCCCTCAAACCCAGCAGCACACTGATTTCATTATCCGGATTGTGTAAGCTGTTTCAGAATGCAAAAAAAATCCTGCAATAACATTAGAGCCACAAAAAATGTCAGTCAACCATATTTCAGACTTTGACAATTTGCGATTACTCCCATTTTATATTTCCTATCTTTCTCCCTGCTAGGCTTCTTCATCCCTGGGTTTCCTAAACTGCAGCGATTTCAGAACCACCACGACCAAATTCTGTCGAAACTCATACCCAAACTGAAAAAGCATCTGGTAAATTCCACTTCCTCCTTTCAGTGTAATACAATAAAGAGTTAATGTTAATGTAAAAACTTCTTTTACTCTCTAGATGTGATTGGTTTCTGTTTTATTCATGTCTTATTTCTGCATGTCTTTGTTTTTGTTCACCTGCCCCCTGTCCCATTTCTTTTTGCCAGGATAAGGAGCAGATGTCCAGTGGGATTTACAGCACTAAATGGTTCCTGCAGTGTTTCATTGACAGGGTGAGTACGTACATCTTGGAAGACTATCAACGTTATAGCAGGACAAAATGTTTTAAACCCTAATATGTGTTCATGTAACAAAACTTTCACTCATTGGGACCATTTGCTGACTTGTCATGCATGTATACCTGGTGTAAAGAGCAATAATAGTGATTTTATAATTAGTTGGAAGATAATTTGATTCAAGAAGTGAACAAATATTTCTTAGGAATTTTTTTTAGTTAATTGTTTTTGTGATGTAAGAAAATTGTTCAATTTACCCAAAACCATCATCAAGTTACATCTTCAATCAAAATCAAAAACTCTTTGACATATGTCAGTCTTAAAGGCAAAGTAACTGGTCATGTAAAAAGGAAGCAAGTCTCTTGTTTATGCATAAAACTATACAAATATTTGAAATGCTTGAAAATGTTTTATTTTATTCTGGCCAAAAAATTAGGACACATTTTATTTCAGTTGTGAAACTACTTTATAGGAATAAATGAAACCTTCACCTTCAGATCAATACACTATTATTCATGAAGCACATGATTTTTACACTGCGAGTGATCAGCCCTAGGTTTTACAACAGGGTTAAAATAGCAGTGAGCACCATCACTGTAGTACTATTGGTGTCTCGTAGAGGTGAGGAGAACAACAGAGAGAGAGAGAGAGTGTGGGATAATAAGAGAGAGTGAGAGATAATAAGAGAGAGTGAGAGATAATTAGCAGTAGTGAGAGATAATAAGAGATAGTGAGAGATAATAAGAGGTAGTGAGAGTGTGAGAAGAAGAAAATAGTTTCACCCTGCTCTTTCTTTCTGGGTCTTGAGGCTAGAGGAGAGCTTGCTTTGGGGCTTGAGAAGTGTGTTATTACCACTGAGGCCGAGGCAGGGGATGTTTCAGTACAATTATTTGCCTGGTCGCTATTTTGGGGGATGGGCTCTTCTGAGACAAGTGCTGGTGAGACCAGCTGTAAATGTCTTTAGACCATCAGCTTCTTGTGAATATTCACTATATTGTAAAATATATTCAGAATATCTTAATGATTGAAGCTCATCGCTCCATCTCTGTGCTAGCATAGATTTAGTCATATTCCATACTACATGCTAGCTACACTATATGGACAAATGTGTTAGGATACCTGACCATTACGCAAACAGAGGCTCTCATGATATTGCATTCAAATAAATACATTTTAATATACAGTTGGTCCTCCCTTTGCAGCTATAACAGCTTCCACTGTTTTTGAAGGCTTTCCACAAGAGTTTCTGTGTGAATTTGTGCCCAAACTTAGCAAAAATAAGGACACTAGAAGTATAAGTATAGCAACTGTATGGAACATGTAATTGTATACTAAAATACTTCTTAAACTGGAACATTTTTAAGTTTATAGAAGTATACTTTAAATGCTTTCTTTATACTTATCAGTATAAATCAAGTATACTTCACTATACTATTCTATATAAAATATAGTATATAAAAGCAAACTTCAAGTATACTGCCTCAATTTTAGTTTAAAATAAGTATATAAATGACTTTGTGTTAAGGGCATTCTGTAGGTAATTTTTAGACATTTATAAGGTCAAGCACAGATGTTGGACAAGAAGTTCTGATTTGGAATCTCCATTCCAGTTCATCCCAAAGGTGATGGATTGGGTTGAACTCAGGGCTCTGAAAACCAAAGTGTTTCCCAAACTGTGTCAACAATGATGAATCTTAAGTTTGCCCTTCACTGGAAGTAAGGGGTCACCTGAATTCAGTAGGTGTGTCCCAATACTTTTGTCCATAAAGTGTATGTCTCCCCCATCGCACAACGCTAGCTAGCACTTAGAGAAGGTTAGCGCTTGCAGTTTGTTTTGTATAACTCAGTTTTAGACTCCCAGCAATGGATAGCTGTGGCATTAGTGGTCTAGCTACTGTTTAGTGAACTATTTCGTACTTTTTCTGACGTATTCCTCTTTACAGACACCATTTACACTGACCTTGCGCCTGTGGGACATCTTTATCCTTGAGGGTGAGAAGATCCTCACGGCCATGGCCTACACTACTCTAAAACTGCACAAAAGTAAGCCACTACATTCATGCGTTCCTCTCCATTTGCTGTATTTAGGCTGAGGAGTTTACCATCATCAGAACCCTGCTGGGCCAATGAAGTTCTAACATCGGTGTCTGAGACTGATGTGCTGCAGATTTGTGTTGATTTTGTGTTGATAAGAACTTTTCTTGTGCAGAGCGCTTGCTAAAGATGTCGATGGAGGAGCTGAGAGAGTTCTTGCAGGAGAGACTCGCCGAATCCTTCGACTTCAGTGATGATGTGGTCATGGAGCAACTTCAGGTCTCCATGGCAGAGCTGCGCAAAATGAAGCTGGACTTCCCCTCTCCAGGTTTCTCCCCTTAGCATTTACAGTTTATAGTATACAATGTCAGAAATCCCACCACCAGGGTCCGTTTAAATGTACTAAGTAGAATTTTTTTTTCTGCATAATGCATCACTCATAAAAATAAACCCATACAGAGTGATTATAGTTTTGGTAAATGTAATTGTTTGACATTGGTAGTAATAAGAACTCACATTACCCACAACACGCATATAGGCAATTTCTTTACTGTCCAAATAAGAAGTGATAAAACTTCTAATCTAAAACTTTTCTTTGAGCGCTGTTTTGCCTTACAGCAACCTGCAAGTACCTTAAACCCATTAATGAATTCAAAGATATGTTTTTAGTCTTAAAATCAGATACATTTCTCAGGCTTCAGGGAATTATAATGTCATACAGTCACAGAGATATTAGAGACTCTGAACATTATACATTCAAACCTTTAAACATTGGGTGAAACCAAAATACATTGGGTGAATACAAGCAAATCATTTTCAATAGGTCAGTTGAGTTTATTGCTGTTTTATTGATGTTGAATGTTTATCTTTTTGCAGCCAAGCCTGATGAGCTGCCACGGAAGCCCCTGGGTCTGGAACTGCCCGTGGTGTTGACCCCAGTCCGACCCCCCAAACTCGTGCAAGCTGAAGACACTCCGGACAAGAGCCAGCTGTCCAAGCGACCGCCCACCTCGCTCCACATCCACCTGGACCAGGAGTCAATTCTGCCTGATCACAGTTCCCCAGAGGACAAGCAGCCTTACCAGGACAGGGGGGATCAACCACCCTTCCCTTCTCCTGACCCGGTCCTAGTCCACAACCAGATCCCCTTCGCACCTGAAGATGGTGGGGAGCAGCCTCCCCCGTATGAGCCTCCACATGACGGGAACTTCTCCAAACCCAACTCTCCAGAAAAGCATACAGGTGGAGCTCCAACAGATTCAAAGCCTTTAGATGCACCTCAGGACGTTAACCAAGACATTTCTCAACCTGCAGGAGGCAGTGCAGTAGGTTCCCCAGGCAAGGGACTGCTAACGCTGACTGTAGCTTCAGTGTCTCGCCAGGCCTCCAATCTCTCCCAGTACGAAAACCTCCCAGTAACGGAGGAGGGGGAAAAGGACAAACACTCTGTGGGCAGTTCAGTGGAAAAAGCTGCAGTATTATCTCAGAACACTTTGACTAGCTTTAACCAGTCATTTTCCTCGACAGCTGGATGGAGGCTGCCCACTGTTCATTCAGACCCCCTGCTGGAGCGCATGCCCCATGCCAGGCTGCCCAAATCCGACACATTTTAAGGCCAGAATATACCTGCTTATCTAATTGTCTCTGGTTCCTTGCCTCATATGAGGCACTTAGCGTGAGGCTTATTTGGCATTTTTGTTTCTTATAGGCATCCATGCTCCATGCTGGCTTTTGCTTATATAAAAATTGTCTTTGAAAAAGTGTGTCGTGAGCATACTGTGCAACACATGTACAAACCAACCTATTCTGTGCCTGTGCTGTGACTCTTCTGACATGGATTTTCAATGAAGCAAAATACTGTTAAAGGAACACTCCAGTGTTTTTCAGCCTAACCTAGTCCGCGCCACCTGTATTACTATAGTGCTTCCCCTGTAATGGAAAATTACCAGATATTGAATTTTTTAAGTAAATATCCGGTGCAGAATTTTTGTAGAACACTTTCATGTGTTTCTCTATCAGATATTTATAAATGAAGCGTGTGTAATTGCTTCCCTCAGAGATGGAACTCGTTTTCCAGATGGAAAAATTATGAAGTATACCTACAAAAAAAAATGTGGGGTGTCCCCATTCATACAGGCTCCGCCCATTTGCAATTGAATGCTGGGTAGGGCTTCAATAAAAATCTCAGTTTAAGACCTGTGTTGTTGCCATGCAACAGTTGTAATGTAGCTTTTAAAGTTTTAAATGTTTATTCGGGGAATTTTGAACATATCCCAATGGCTTTTATCGTTTTTAAAAGAAAATATTTCTTTTTATATAATATTAGTCCTTGATAACTGACTGTCCAGTAGATAGAAGTTCGGTTGAGGAATTCTGGAGTATTCCTTTGTGTCCTTATGCCTTTCAGTATCAGCTTCATGGGATGCTTTATTAGACCCGATAAGCAAAATAATTAAAATCTAACCAGAGATGTGAGAAGGTGCTATAAAAAATGTGCAACATTTGAATGTTCAGGATGGGTCGCATCCTAAGTTCACACCTAAATGTGGTTGTAAACCGAGAAAAGGACTTGTGAGCTGGCTCACTGCTTCAGAAGGGACTGTCAGTGTGTGGTATGGTCTGCAGTGTCATCCACGTAGGCCTTCTGCATTCTCTCCTCGCTGTTTTGATCTTTAAGAAGGATAAGTCAAGTCTAACCAGTGGCGAGCTTCGAGCGGACCTGCCATTCATGTGTTCTTGCGCCAAAAACGACACGAGTACTAATTATAACAGCATCACGGAAAAGTCTGGATCCAAGAACTTTTGGGGATTTGCAATATAACTTGCAATATACATCAACGATTGTAATGTAATATAAAGATCGCTATATTTGTCATTGGTCAGCAGAGGGCAGATGTGTTATTTTTGATGACCGTCAGATATCGTACCAAACCGTTTTTGAGGGATGAATTAGGCTAATTGCTGGACAGGTCAAACTGCTTCATTTCTAACTGAATCTTCCTGTACAGTTGCTTGTATTGATTGGTGTGAACGTTTTTGTAAATTATACTGAATATAAGTTACCAGCTTTTCAAAGTATTGTATTTTAATGCTTTTAGGCTTTTGTATTTGTAGGCTTTTAGACATTTTGTATAGTAGAAATTATATTTATACAGATACCATGTGGAAATCACAGGTTTTGTTTATGTTTTGTTTTTGTTTTTTTCGGATATCCCTGATTTGAGTTCACTCTGATATCCCTGATTTGACTTCACTCTCTCTTCTGGGTTTGTACTTTCTGTCCGTTATGAATTGGGCTTTGAAGGATTTAGACCACTGGACAGATGTTTCAGCTGGTCTGGACTGTAAATCAGAGGGGAGGGTTAACCAATTTTTTTACCATTTCTGAAGTGAACAGCACCCCCTGGTGGACTTCTAGTGCTCTGCAGTTTCCCTTATGAACTTGCTGTGGACTTTTGGAAAATTTTCTCATTACTGTTTTAGCTGTAGTGCTCCAAAAAGGTCGTAGTTATGCTGTAACATTTATAGATGTAACAGTTTTGCAGTAATATTCATAGATATATAAGAAAGGAGCTGTAAGATTGACAGACTGCATCTCATTAAGGCACAGGGAGGAACTTTCCATGAATCATTTCTGATGTAAGTTAATAATGTCGTCCATGATAAGGGAGATGAATAGGTTTGTATTTTAATTGTTAAAACATCTGGACAGTCTTAACACCTTGCTGATGCTTCTTTTGCTGTTTAATATTAGGAGGAGCTTCAGTACTATGTGTTGCGGGTTAATAACAAAAACCACACGCCTTCTGCATTGGTGCTTTCATGTGCTTGTCTTTATATTCTTTCCTGAACAGTGGGTATTTATATTTTATTATATTTATGGTTTTATTATTTAAATATGTCATTTAGGTCCATCCAGATCTGTGCTTACAAAGTCTTCTTTAATTTAAAAGGGAATTCCACAAATTTGGCCAAATTTCTCCATATTTCTTCATAGATTCTCCCATAAATAAGATGTAAACAAAGTCATTTGGAGTGGTTTGATATGGAGACCTTATCAAATCTTTTTCCTGCATATAGGGACAAGGGATACCAGTATTATCTCCACCATCCAAAACCACCAGGATGGCTTTCTTTTTAAATATTTGTATTTGAATGGTAAAATAGTGGTATTTTTGTACTGCTAAGTAATATTTAGGCCAAAACCTTGTCTCAAGACTATCCTGAGACAACATCTCATGCTTCAGGCAGTGTGTTTAGAGCTATTCAGTGTAAAAGCAGTGAAGGAGCTATTAAAGGCATTAAACTGCCACCACTGTGAATAATTCTCTTTCGGTTTCTTTAAAAGCTGTTTTACATCAAACCAAGTGACTTTGTTTACACTTAATTGTGCAGAAATGTTGGTGAAATCAGTGGAACGCCCCATAGATCGAACTTCCGTGAGGTTCTGGTGCTGGAATCTGTCACTAAATAACTAGTTTACCGCTCTTATGTGACATCAACCAAACTGTGTACAAGCTAAACAGGCGCGTATTTACAGGAAATGCATTCAGTTTTGTCCCTGTCAGAATACCGGGTCCCACTTTCCGATTTGGATTTCATTTCACAGAATGTGTTTTTTTTTATTGTACATTTCTGTACATTCCTTTATAAGGAGTTTTTGAGATCTCCAACCAAAACGCTTTGGTTTTATTCTGTCTGTACATTGTAAAGGCTTTAAAAACTTGTTAAAACTTTTGATTGGCAGAAATAGACATTTTCTGACCTTAACTTGAGTGTGTGTAGGTTTTTTGTGTGTTTTTTTTTTTTTTAATGATGCAACTGTAAGTTATATGAGGGCAAACATGCAGTTACTTATCGTGGCCAGTGTGTGGCTCTAAGGGCACATGTATTCCCCAGTCAGGCGCCTCAGTATCAGTGCAATAGAACATCTCTCAGTAATATTTGATTAACTACACTGTCACTTATTAACTGTCCTGGTATTCTGAGGCGGATGTGCCCAAACAGGAACAAGTGAATGGACGTAATTCCTCGCTCCGCTGTGTATAACACGATTCTATCCCAGGTAACGAATTTTGCGGTCCTCAGAGAGCTTAGAGAGACACGAGGCGGATGATTCATCAATCCGGTCGATTTCTCAAGCCACCGTCACGCAGAGCCCTAGACATGAACCTGCCCCTGGACCCCTGAGGACACCGCCACGATGTGGTGACACATGAGTTTGCGTGATTGATTTCAGCCTTTGCCGGATGGTGAGAGCCATGCATCATCATAAAGCATCAGTGAGAGGGAGAGAGGTAGGGGGCCAACAGAAATAGAGCAAGACCTATAAAGATGATGCATCATCTGTCTTGGCTATCGGAGAGCCGGGATCTGCACTTGGGTGTCAATGCAGCACACTGACCTGAAACACTCTGATCCATTCTGGCTGGCCGGATCACACTGTCCAGCTGACGGGAGCAGCCAGTGCACTTAAAATCCTCACGCCCAGATCGCGGCAGACGCTGAGCTTTAGAATGAATCAATAGGACCAGTCTCGGCACCAGGGGGTGACCTGGCAGGGAACAGAAAATGTGGGGGAAAGGGTGAAACAAAGAAAACGGGGCAAAATGAAATATGTGAAGAGGACAAGGCACGTAGAGGCCAACATCCTAGGATGAAGACAGAGGGGTGTAATCGCAACAAATGGTTGGGCAGCACAGTTGCACACCATGAAGGTCCTGGGTTTGTTTCCTGGCTGGGGATGCTGAGGGTCATTTTGGTGGAATTTGCTTGTTCTAAACATCTGTGAGAGTTTCTGCCAGGAACTCTAATTTCCTCCCATAGTCCAAAGATATCAGGGAGGGTGAAGATGCTAAATTGCCCTAAGCTTGGCTTGCACTTGTGGCTTTAATTCATCTGGCAGATGCTTTTATCCAAAGTGACTTACAATTTGAGGACAGTGTGAGTTTTGAATGCTAACGTTTATAAGGTGTGTCTGTGTACGACTGGGTTTGTCGGTGTGTGAGTGTTCCCTTTTTCCCGACCATGGATGGATGGATGGCAACTAAAGACACACATCACTGGGAGGGATTACAGATCATACACAGCTGGCATTAAAGAAGGGAGGCCCTCAGTAGTGGGTCCTTCCTTGGCAATGTGGTTCGTGTGTACTCAACCCCTAGAAGTTGATTTTTGAAGGACTGCCCCTGCAGCTCTATGTTGGGAAGCTGTCAACCTGCATCTCCGTTACATCTTAACTATCCCACCTCCACCTAAACAAGCCACTGGTTTTATCTCAGTGGGGCTGCTGGCTTCAAAAGGTCAGTAATCGTCTTTTAGAAGGTTTGATGAGTGTATAATCTCTCTCTCTCTCTCTCACTTTCTCTCTCTCTCACTTTCTCTCTCTCTCACTCTCACTTTCTCTTTCTCTCTCTCTCTCTCTCTTTCTTTCTCTCTCTCACTTTCTCTCCCTCTCTCTTCCTCACTCTCTCTCTCCTTCTATCTATCTATCTCTCTCCCTTCCTCTCCTTCTCTCTCTCTCTCTCTCTTTCTCTCTCTCTCCCTCTCTCTTAATCCGAACACTCTATGAAACCCTTCATTCAGAGAAGGCTTTTACTCAGCTCCTCTGGACAAGCCTGGAATAATAAGACATTTTTTACAGCTTCATCTAAATACTTTTTACAAACACATCCTCACTTTTACAAACGCATGTCAAACACACCCATTATTTGTTACTTAACTTTAAACAGAGTAGGTGAAGTGCAAAAATGTAACAGCCATTCTATATTGATAAATGTAAATTATGAATATAAACATTTTTGTAATAAAAGTATACTGTTCATTGCACAGATATGTGATATGGTGGGATATATTGTTCATGTACATACATTTGTATGCACAAATAATAAAAAGGTAGTTCTAAATGAAAGTAAGCTTATTCTAATTCACATTTATTCTAAAAAAACAAGCATTAAATGTACAATGTGCCATGATTTTTGCTCAGGGCACATTATATAATCAATTTAGCAAACACAAAGTAGCTGCATTAAAATGAACAGAAGTGTGTTCTCTGTAGAAAACGATCAATTATATGTCCCTGGAGCAACTGGGGTTTAAAGGTCTTGCTTAGGAACCCAGTGGTGGTGTACTGATGATAGGATTCAAACCCATGACCTCTTGGTCCAAAGGCAAGTATTCTACCCACTAGTCCTCCACTATCTCTATGGTGCAATAACTGTGTCATCAGATATTGCTTGAAATACTGGTATAATTGGATTAATTTTCAGTTTTGTTTTCATGCAAAATAAGAAATTCTGATATGATTCCAATTCCACTGGGCATCCTTAGTTGCTACCATAAAAATAAACCCACGAATCACACTCAATCAGAAGTGATAAAGCATCTGGTAATTTGATATAGATTGATATAGATCTCCATTCAAAAAATGTTCAACCTTAAGACATAAAAAGCAGGCAAATAAAAGAAAGATGAAGAAAAGAGTTTAAATGTGTTTATACATTTCTGATAATGAGGATTCGGTAATAGCAGCACATTAAACATGCAGCAAATGAACAGTTTTGAATGTTCACAGCCGGACGTGAACTTCCCAGTCTGTTTTCTGTGAGAGGCTCAGTTGTAACACTCCAGCATTCACAGATGACGTTGCTATGGGAATGTGAGAAACCTGTTTAACAACATAACAGGCCCATGCTCCATTTTACCCTGCATTTCTAACATCCCGTGACCACCCAGCAATTTCACACTGTCACTCTGTTCCTGCCCATTTCTCTCCTGTACCGGCGACGCCTCTAACAGCCTGTAGAAAGACCTGCACAGCTTTAGACCGCCTTCAGCCACTTGACTGACTGCTGAAGTGCTTCATGAATAAGGGGAGGGAGGGAAGAGACTGAGAGAGAGAGAAAGAATAGAGAAATGAACAAAGAGAAGAACAGCAGTGGGAATGCAAATAAACTCCGGTATGACAGAGAGCTCAAAATACAGTGAATACAATAGAATTCTTTGAAATATCCCAGATATAGCAGTTTCTCATATATCAGCAAACTGCATTTACAGCAGCACTTTACCTGCCACCTGAACACACACACACACACACACACACACACACACACACACACACACATACATGACAGTTTAAATCTAATATCAACGATTTTAACTTAAATGCTGATTTCATTTTTTTTGTAAAAAAAAAAAGACAAAGGTAGGGTGAGGAAAGAGAAAGAATGGAGATTGTGGAACAAGAGTAATAATGCAGAAAGAGGGTGATGAAATAAAGAAAGAGAAGGGAAAGGGTGAGGAAAGTGTGAGAAATGGAAGGGGGGTGAGGAACGTCAGAGAATGGAGAAAAGTAAAGAAAGAAAAATGGAGAGGGTGAGGAAACGAGAGTGGAGTGAGGAAAAAGAATGGAGATAGGTTGAAGAGAGAATGGAGAGAGAGCGTGAGAAAGGGGGAGAATATAGAGAATATAAGGAGAGAAAGAAAGAGAAGTGGAGAAGAGGTGTGAATGAGAGTTGTTAGAAAGGAGAGATAGTAAAGGAAAATGGAGAGAGAGAAGGATGAATGAGAGCTGAGAATAATTGTGTGTGTGAGGGAGAGGGTTTGGGAGGGAGGGAGACAAAGGGGGGGGAGAAATGAAAGAGTGAGAAGAGGTGAATAAAAACATATCAGTACACGCTCTCTCTCTTTCTCTCTCTCCCTTTCTTTCTCACTCACTCTCTCTCTCTTACTCACTCTCTCTTCCTCGTGCTCTCGTGGTTTGGCGCGCGCAGCTCGACCGAACGGAGCAGAGGAGCTCGAGCGGATGCATCGGTGTTGTCGGTGTGTGTGTGAGTGTTCGTGTTTCTGTGTGTTTGCATCGTATTCTATGAGAATGCTGTTATTGTGGAGGAGACTGAGCTCGCGCGGTGGGAGCTGAGACGCGCGAGCAGAACTGGACTAATCTGAACAAAGAGACCAGCCGGTCTGTCCCCTCTTGACTCGGAATTGTTCCTGAACTTCGTCCAGACAATAAACCAGAGGAGCTCAAGGGACCCCCGTGTGTTTGCGGGTACCTGGGAATGGTTTTCTTCCTTTGTGAATCGGACCGTCCCTCCACAGTACACTAGCTGGGAAAGAGTCGACACCTGGTTAGACTATTAAGATACAGAGACACTACTGTGGACACCAGCAGCATCTTCTCCTGCATCTTCACTCAGAAGAACCAGGAACCTCACTAGCTTCTTCATCACCAGGATTTCACCAGCATCACCACCTGCATCTTCCCCAGCTGGAGCAACATGACAGAATCACACAAAGAGATCCAGCCACGGTGAGCAGCCTTTGTGTTTTGGAGCAGCAGTGTGTTTTGTGTCTGGCTGATAGAAGTAGTGTGAAGTGTCTGTTCCTCTCTATTGGTGGTGAGAATCCAGAGGAGAAAGACAGGTCTCAGTGCTGGACCATCTCAGTGGTAGTTTATCCTTGTAGACCCTTTCACGATTAAAGGGGAATGGATGGAATTCCATGGATAAAAAAAAATCCATCATTTCCTCACTTAGATGTGTGAGTTCAGTGGTTCATAAAGAAACTTTCTATCTTCGATTTCTTTCCAGTGGTGGTAAACGGAACTAGAAGTCATGATGTCTGTCTGAAAACGCTGATGAACCTTCCTGTGTGTCCTGGGCTTTTATTTTTGATTTGAGAAAGCAGTGGTGAATCTTCTTTCCTTGGCTTGGTTTTGCCTGCATGTGCCATTATGCTGTAAATTTGTATACATTTTTTTTGGGAAAACAGAATGAAAAAGATCCAAAACTGATGAAAAAGTCTCTGGCTTCAGGCAGCGCGTTCATGACCACTTCACACAGTAACATTTCGTGCTTCATCGTTTTGAGTATTCAAACATCTGGAATTCACCTCACCTTGTACAGAACCTACTTGAGGCAGAAAAATTTGGAAGTGCTGACAATAACTTATTCATGCTCGTACTGCTTCTTTGTTCATAAGTAGAGCAGGGTGTAAAAGACTGATGGGATCTTTTTTAATGATCTGTATTCAATACATGTACAGTAGTATGTACAGGCTCATGTTTAGAATAAACATGCAATTACAATTAGAATCTATTTTGGGGTGTTTGTGTGTTTTTAAAGTATTTTCAAACCTAATGATGCAGATGTAAGCCAATTATGGGGGAATTACATAGGAATTAAAAGTAAATACACACACACACACGTATATATATATATAGATATTTCTATATATA
>JBBKCR010162501.1:0-16321 GCA_037577295.1 Ladigesia roloffi | reverse complement strand
TCTCTCTCTCTCTCTCTCTCTCTCTTTCTCTCTCTTTCTCTCTCTCTCTCTCTCTTTCTCTCTCTCTCTCTCTCTCTTTCTCTCTCTTTCTCTCTGCTGGTATATGACGCCCTTCATTTCCCTCCCTCTCTCTCTCTGTCCACTCTCCCCTTCCTTTCAATTAATATGAATATCCAAGCAGAAGAGGGCTATAAAGCAAGATGAAACTGCCGAGGCTTGATTTCATATGGTGGAAAATTCTCCTCTGAATATTTTTTTTTCTTTCTGTCTGTCTTTCTTTCGTTCTTTCTTTTTTTTTCAAGGAAAACTTGTGAAAGCCGAGACTCTTACGGGTATCAATGTGACACAGCAGTGAGGAAAAGAATGATTTATGATTCCTCGGCTGGGCTGTAGATATAGCTGAATAAACAGTGTGTGGTAGGCATGCCTGTCTGGGACTATAAGCCAGAAGTGACAATACAGGTGCTGTTATCTAGGGCCAATAAACTGCCTACATATAGATATGGATGTGACGTCAACTGAAGATGAGGATCGCAAATAATATTTGACACGAATTCACAATGCTTGCTGGTCCACAATAGGCAAAAAAAAATCAGTCTATCTACCGATATCCCTGCTGTAGTAAGAATGCATTGTGCTTCTGAAATGGTATAAAGAAAAACCGTTAATTAACATCTGTTAGTGCGCTACTAATATTTCTACCCCTTAAATGCTAAGGGTCTTCACGAGGGTCAACATTAGAGTTCCTCACCCTCAGACCTACATAACTGATATATCAGTGTCACAATATTCAGTGAATATTAAATCATAGTTACTGCAAATTTCAGGGTAAAACTCTTACAGTGAAGAACTGTATGATAAACTCAGGGATTCTGAAAAATACTATTAGTCCACTCATCATGGAATATTCACAGAGTGCACAAAGCAGGTGGTGTATCAACGTAATTACATTACTTTTGACAGTGACAGTTTGTGAGTGTGTGTGCATGTAAATATATATCATCACACTGTCTTTCTCTCTCGCTCCCACACCCCATCTCTCCCTCCCCACTCAGTAGGTGTCTCTTTTTTTCTGAAAGGCTATGACTCACCTCTGAAGTTTGGCCAAAGTGAATGAAGCGTGCATTTGCATTTAACAGTGTGTGACCTTCAAAACCATCTCAAGACCAAAGACAATTACAGCCAATTATCAGTTATTCATTTCAGGGCCTCTCCTTTTTAATTTTGGGGTCACCCAAGTGTGCAGAGAGGTGGGAAAATATCTCGGGGAAGTCTGTCATTTTGCGATCGCACAATTACAGAATGATCCACTCGAGCGAAACTTCTATTTCTGTCTTTCTAAGCGGCCTTTATTTATTTCATTTTTCTGTCTCTCTCTCTCTCTTTCTCTCACCCTTGCTCTTCTGCTCTCTACTGCTTGTCTTTCTTACCCTTCCTCTCCCCCTCTTTCTCCCTCTCTAAGATAAGTATAGAGGGAGTACAGCAGCTTCACAAGAGCTTTTTGCTTTCCGCTATCAATTTTTTGTATGTGCTAGTATATTTATTTGCCATATCAAATAATTGACAAAGGGATGTCTGCTGTGTGATTTTTTTTTTCTGCTGCATGCAGGACAGGCAGATATGCGGAAAGGATATGATAGATGATCCTTCCTTTTTTCAAATGTAAATAGGGTCGTTTGGAATCGATAGTGAAAGGAACATGAGTTTATGGAAGATGAAAGAGGGAGGGGTGGGTGACAGGCCTTAAACATCCACCCCTCCCCATACTCGTCTTCCTTTGTCGAGGAAGCGAGAGCCAAGTGGGATCTGCCCGCTTGCTAGTAAGTTTCAAGATTCAAGTAAGATATAAGATTCAAGAAAGCGTTTGTTGTCTTGTGTACAAAAGTAATTGCATTTCTCTGTGCAATGAAATTCTTTTTTTGCTGTCTACAAACAAATGCTGAGTTAAAAGTGAATAAGTAAAAGTAAGATAAAATTAAAGATTAAAGACTAACTTTAAAATATATAAGTTTTAGAAGAAAGATTATAAGCAAAATAAATAAATCATATAAAGGATAAGAAAAAAAAACTAAGTGTGTACAGATGTGAAACAAATATCAATTGTGCAATTACAGTGAAGAATTGTGCAAATGAGCAGAAAGTTATGAGGTAGACTGATGTGCAAGGGAGCTTCATATACAAAGTAACATAATGGGCGAAATGACAGTGTGAGGTAGGTCAGCTGTTCAGGAGTCTGATGGCAGTGGGAAAGAGGGAGTTTTTGTGTTGGGAGGTTCTAGATCTCACACTTTTGAACAAAATCCCGAGGGCAGGAGTATGAAAATTCCATGTTGGGGGTGTGTGGGGTCTTTGAGGATGGAAGCAGCTCCTATGGACTCTTTGCTGGTAGATGCTCTGCAGGGAGGGCAGCGGAGTCCTGATGATTTTCTCCACAGTTGTTATCACTCTCTGCAGGCGTTTTCGGTCCAGAGCAGTGGTGTTGCCATACCATGCAGTGATGCAGCTGGTCAATATTGCTCTCCACAATGCAGCTGTAGAAGCTGCTGAGGACCTTGGCTGACATACCAAACTTCCTCAGCCTCCTCAGGAAGTACAGCCGCTGTTGAACCTTCTTGACCAGCTGTGTGGTGTTCAGTGTTAAGGAAAGTTCCTCACTGATGTGGACGCCCAGGTACTTCAAGCTGCTCACCCTCTTGACTTGAGGCTCCCGGTAAATAGTGGCTGGTGAGGCCTCCTCTTTTTCCTCATGTCCACAATCATCTCCTTCTTCTTACCAGTGTTGAGGGCAAGATTGTTTTCCTCACACCATGACACCAGGCTGGCCACCTCTCTCCTGTACGCTGCTTTGTCCCCTCCAGTGATGCGACCGATCACTGCAGAGTCATCTGCGAACTTCAGGATGATGTTGTCGTTGTGGAAGGCGACACAGTCGTGGGTGAACAGGGTGTAGAGGACGGGGCTGAGAACACAAGCCTGCTGGATGCCAGTGTTTGTGGTGATGTTGGCTGAAGTCCTGTTGCCAATCCTGACAGTCAAAAAGTCCAGGAGCCAGTCACAAAGTGTGGGGTGCAGGCCGAGTGTGGTCAGTTTATAGATGAGTTTGTGGGGGATGACCATGTTGGAGGCAGAGCTGTAGTCAACTAAGAGAACCCTGACATAGGAGTCTTTGTTTTCCAGGTGGGAGAGGGAGTAGTGAAGGGCAGCAGCGATGGCGTCTGATGTGGACCTGTTGGCCCGGTAGGCATCCTACAGGGGATCCAGAGTGTCTGGGATGTTGCTCTGGATGTAGGCCAGCACCACTCTCTCAAAACAGTTTGCAATGATAGGAGTGAGTGCAACTGGTCTGTAGTCATTCAGGCATGTGACTGGTGTTTTCTTGGGCAGGGGGACAATGGTTGTGGTTTTGAAGCATGTGGGAAAGATGCTCTGGCTGAGGGAAAGATTAAAGATAGTGGTGAGAATATCAGCCAGCTCGTTAGCACATTCTTTAAGGGCTCGTCCAGGGATGTTATCTGGTCCTGCTGCCTTGTGGGGGTTGATCTTTTTCAGGGTTTTGTGTACTTGGTCTGCTGAAACTGCTGGTGTGGTGGAGGGTTGGGAGATCTAGGGGTTCTGGTGGGTCTGAGAGTCCTGGAGGGTCTGGGAGTTCTGGAGGTTCTGAGAGTTCTGGAGGGTCTGGGAGTTCTGGAGGGTCTGGGAGTTCTGGAAGGTCTGGGAGTTCTGGAGGGTCTGAGAGTTCTGGAGGGTCTGGGAGTTCTGGAGGGTCTGAGAGTTCTGGAGGGTCTGGGAGGTATCAAAATGGGTGTAAAACATGTTGAGATCATCCAGCAGACTGCCTGCAGAGGTGATGGTGCTGCTGATGGCCCTATAGTGTGTTATGTGCTGCAGACCTTGCCACGTTCGCCCAGAGTCAGCAGAAGAATAGAGGCCATCCAACTTCTGTCTGTACTGCCTCCTGTAATCCAATTCACTTCCATGTTCTGAAGTACCTTTGTCCTGTTGGTTTTCACAGCACTGCTCACTACCTGCCCTTTTACCTCCCACACTGGAAAAAATTCTTGATCATATTCAAATTACTCTTCAAGGCCCAGAATTGGCTCCTGTGAAATATAAAGCAGATAGTGTAGGTTTGACAAATACAGATGACAACTTTAGTCTGTGGCTTTAGCAATGTGAAGTGATTATGGAATTGTAGGACATGAAGAACTGTCGAAATCCAAATGCTTGTTTTTGCTTCAGGCTAAGTTGAATTATTCACACAACTTTTTTAGTGTTTATTCACATATTTTTTTAATTCAACACGACTACTATGGACTTTTCAGTCTGATTTGGTCTAGCATACTTGTATTCTTGTATAGTTTCTGCACAGGAATCCTTTTCAAAGCATATTTCCCAAATGTAATAATCCCATTTTTGTATGTTACCTATACGAGACACACACACTACCAGCATTCTATCAATAATATGTAAAATCAAAGCACGCACCGAGGAACCATTTGGGATGCCAACTTACAAGTCCTTAACATCCAGCAGAGAACATCAGCAACATCTTTACATACTAATGACCTAACCCCACAAGAGCAATAAACTGGGATCCCATAGAAAACACATATCATGTCACCAGGATCAGAGATAATACATTTTCATGCAGAACTGCACTTTTCTATTTGAGCAACTATGGTCATATATAGCATGGTGCACAATTTCAAACACTTTGGGCAGTGCATGCATTTTTACTGTACAAAGCATGGTTTACCTCACAGAGCTTAAATATATTGTGATATCTTCAATAACAGCAGCAAATCTGCAAATAGCTATTAGTTAATAGTTATTTATTAATTACAAGTTATCGGTAACTTAGAAGGACTTGTGACTGGAGGTCGAGCCGTTACATGGATTGGTTCGTTCCTGTCAGCAGAATGTAATTTCATTTAATAGAAAGGGTTCAGCTAACATGCTCAGATGCCTCAAATTGCAATGTGGTGTTTATTTGATTATTTTCATTAATTCTAATGTCTTTTTAAATTATATTTTATGCATCTTTCCATATAATTATATACAGCTCTGTATATATGTGTTATAGGTCTTGTGGCAGAAAGCTCTCAAAGTGTGGATACTCCAACTTCCTGGTGAAGCTTACATGTGATAAATCATCTTCTTGGGAGTGAGAACAATGCTGCTGCAGGAAATGACATAACCGTGCAGTGGGCTCTTGTGAAAGACATTGGACTGTTGTACCGCAGGAAGGTCATAGAATGCTGCTGTTCAGTTTGAGCACCCACTTAGGCACTCAAAGGAGCTCACATTTTGAAAGCATAACTCAAAACCTGGCCTGAATATTTGTTTATGTTGGTATTAATTTCTACATAGCCATTTGGTTTGGCTCCAATTCTCAGTGT
The DNA here is from genome assembly GCA_037577295.1 of Ladigesia roloffi. Classification (NCBI taxonomy): domain Eukaryota; kingdom Metazoa; phylum Chordata; class Actinopteri; order Characiformes; family Alestidae; genus Ladigesia; species Ladigesia roloffi. The sequence goes on along the minus strand of JBBKCR010162501.1, from coordinate 10,922 downwards.
TAAACACTGGGAGTTTGACTGAAAGGTTTGTGTTCAGTTACCTATTCAGATGCAGCAGAGACAAGAGATGGCGATACACATAAATATAAAACTATATGAATAGATTCACTCACCTACCAAGTTTCTACTGGAGTTATCTTCTTCTTGGTGCCACCTTAAAAAGGGCCTCGCGGCATCATATAACATGTATCATTAGCAGGTTTTAAGTGATTTATGTCTTGAGAATGTTATGTGCAGCATAACAAATTTGCTAATTGCCAGACTTGGTGTTTGTGCATGAGTAGGGTCATTTCCAAACTGTGCTGAACAATGTCACATGGCATCAGTATGAAACAACAACCATGCAGTTTTTCCTAAAATAACAATAACCTAGAGTTCTAAGCCAGGTTGCTGAGTTGTTACATTATGGCTCAATCCCATCATGAAGTTCAAAGCCATTTACACTTATTTGAAGCCACCATAGTTTGCAAAAATAAAGCTGTATAAAAGCAGTAGCATATAAAATAATGTGCTGTTAAGGCAATCACTGAGGGTTTGCGAGCAAATTTATTTGTGACCAGTATTCTATAGTTCCCTCAAGCTCATTGGTATCACAGAATTGATCATTTGACATTATTTTCATGCCTTCTTGCTGCCAGAACCAGAATGCATTTCACAAATGCTTTATAGAACCATGGGGAATCCCTAAGTCTTAAGGAATCCAACTGCTACTCTGTAGGCTGATCAGTACAACCACTCAAAACATGGATGACAGAGACAAAGTTTTACCCCTTCATAAAGAGAAAACATGCTACACCTAGGTCGAATATTTAGATAGCCAGGTAACTTAAGCTTTATGCTGTTCTCCTCCTCTTCTATGATATTTTTAAATTGTAAAATGGCTGCACAATATTCCTTGAAATACTATCATCAGAACATGCTGTCATTGTGACATCCAGAGTAGAATTTAGATGCTCTGCCTGAACCCGAATATGATATTTCCCGGCCCGGGACAATGTTTCCGGGCAGAAAATCTAAACTCTACCATCTATTTAAAATTGTCAGGTTTAAATTGGGTTTAGGCCAATAATTACAGCTAATGTGTCGGCCCGGACTGGGCACTAGTGATCGTCTCGTAACCCACGGACCCCGGGGGTATCCCGCGGGTCGGGTCGGGGTAGGCAAAGATATCGTCACTTTATTTGCGGGGCGGGTTGGGACGGGTCATTAAAAACAAAATTACATAAAAAATCTAATCTATAGCCTAAAATGTGTTTCATTATCTTGTTATTAATGTGACCTGATTTATCGTTCATATTCATAATCATATGTTGTTGCCAGTTTACAGGGCGAAGTTTCCAAGCACTTTCAGGCTGAAATAAAGGCTGTTTTCAACGAAATTACAATGCCTAGTATGTCTATGTAATGGTCGTGGGTGCGGGCCGGGGCGGGTTGTAAAAATAGATACAGTGGTGCGGGGCGGGCTGTGGCGGGCCAAATATTTTCATAAAAGCGAGACCCGTGGGTTGGAAAAATACCCGACCCGCGCATCACTACTGGGCACGGACATAAGGTGCACAGGCTCGGGTTAGGGTTGGATTTCATTTCTAAGCTCTAATCCACAGAGCGCCCACTACAGGCTGCAATCGTGTTTTGTTTCATTTTTGGGTAAAAGGTCCCTTATTTTGAATTACATTTATGTTTGTGTCCCACTGTCAACTGTCCTGTGTTTTGTTTAAGTGATTGGGGTTTATGATTAGTTTATGCCTAAATGAGTTTTGTACTTAAGTTTCAAAATGTCACGTTTAAGTCGCTGGTTCTCCCTCACCCTAACCCTCACGCTACCCTTTCCTTTTGTGTTCCTTTTTGTGTCCTTTATTTAACATAGCGTGAGAGTTTAAACATGAACTCTTGAAACTTAAATACAAAACACATTTAGGCACAAACAAATCATAAACCCCAATCACCTAAACAAAACACAGGACAGCTGACAGTGTGTCACAAACATAAAACTAATTCAAAATAAGAGACCCATATCCTACAACCTAAACAAAACACAATTGCCGCTCAAGCCTCTGTGGTTTGTGTGGAGTCAGTGCTGTGTTATTTATAAATAAAATTCCATCAAAGAACCTGTGCTATGCCTCGCCTCACTACCCCTCAGCTATGAGACGCGACCGTCATTAAACCAGAGAGCTTACTTTAGGAAACTATCAAACACCTCTGATAAATGCAAATGGGCAAGTTTGCCATTGATATAACAATAATTCTGGCCACCTCATGGAAACAAATCACTGAGTTTACCCAGTTCAGCAAAAGCTCGGGTTTTCCTGAGTCCAGAATGAAAAACGTACAACAAGTTCTAGATGAGTATAGTAAGGGCAGACTTCTCAGTGGTTGATTGGCAGCACTCCATTCAGACAGCCATCTCCAGCTCTTCACCAAATGGCTAAATCATATCCACTTTGTCTTGTATAAGCCCAAATCCTCCACTCCATTAACATCCTAGCTCTTCTTCTCTCTGCTTTCTTCTTTACTCACTGTCATTCCATCCTTCCCTCTTTCAGTCAGAGCAAGTATGTCATTCATTTGGCCAGAGAACGCTCTATTAGCACTAATTGAGAGTGTGGTACAGTGTGAAAGAGGGCCCACTCGTTACTCACAGATGAAAAGGCAGAAACAGAGCATCATACAGAGAGATGGAAAAAGAAGCATGCAAGAAAAATGGATTGAAGAGTGTGAGAAAGGGTGGAGTGGGTTTCTATGGATAATGTGGCAGTAGATACCACAATAGTGTCCATTCAAGGGAGGAACAGCAGAAAATAAGTTTGTAATAATCTTTAGGCTATTACACTGAGAGCGTAATCAAAAAACCCAGCATTCTTTTATTTGTCAGAATAAAGGTTTTGGCAAAAAAAGACATCCATTTTAGTACTCCTCCAAATGTACATAATATGCTTAAATGATCATTCAGAGCGGAGCCGAGTGCTTTGAAAAAGAAATCAGGGCTGAATATGAAATATACTCTTCTGAATGCACTCAGTAGTCTATTCTGTTAGAAGTAACATGCTGAGAAAAAGTGTAACATTTATTTTGGTGAGGTGCATGGGTGAATATCTGCTGGATTTTTTTAATTCACACTGGTTTAGCTGTTACAGGTTGGAAGTTTTGTTATTCTTCTGTTAAAGTGTTTCTTGATGATAATTACTTATACTAACAAATTTCTCAATTGCTCAACTTCAGTGTATGCTCTGCTTGGGCACATTGCAACTTCCACAGTTCCCCAAGTATAAGTCTTCAAGTTAGTTCAGAGGAGTAATGAGCAAATGTGGTTAAAATAAGAAAATACTGTGATTGTTTATATAAGAATCTTTGTGTAAGTAATAAGCAAGTCATGTTTTAGATATTACATCTTCTTGGGTATTTTTGTAACTTTAATTTTTGTGGTCGTGGTTTAAGCCAGGTTTCGGCCCGTGGAGAAGCAATTACCCTTGACTTCAGGTGAAGAAGTCATGGGGGACTTTCTACGTGTCTGAGGCACGCGGTTCCTCGCTGTCTGCAGGGAGAGTGGAGTCTCGATGAGGGCCCCCTCTGTCCCTGTTCCTCTGTCCCTGTTCCTGGTTTGTGTCCCCGGTCCCTGGTTCTGATTGTTGGCTATTGGACTCGGTATTTTTGAGTGGAACTTGGGTCTCGGACACCTGGCACGGAAGTATTCTGCTCAGAACTCCCTGTCTGTCTGTGTCCTGTTTCTCTGTCTCCGGTCCATGGTTCTCCTCTTTGTATCCCCCCTGCTCCGTCCCGTCCATGTCTGGCCCTTTCCTTTTCCCTTTTCCCCTTTTTTACGTTTGTTTGTCCCATTACTTTTGTCCTCCCTGTGTGGGTCCCCCCTATCCCAAGTCCTGGTTTCTGGTTTTGGGTTGTCTGTGTTTTCGTGAAGTCATGTCCCCTGTTCCATGTATTTCTGTCTCAGTTCCTGTTTCCCTGTCAGTCGAGCGTGGTCCCCTTATCTTCATGTGTTTACGTTATCTGTGTCTTATTTCTCATTCATGGTTCTGTCTGTGTATTTGTACGCTTGTGTTCCTCCTGGTTTTCCCTGCTCCTGGTTGGCGTGCCAGCATCCCTGTCCCTCATCTGGTTGGCCCCGGCTGTCTGGGTCCCCAGTCTGTATTCCTTGGTGTCAGTCTGTGTGTTTTCTGTATCCCTGGTTTGTTTTAGACTGAGCATTGTGTTTTGTTTTGTTTGGTGCAGTCTTTATTAAACGTGTGTTCATTTACTTTTGGCGTCCGCCCCTTTTCCTTTCTTTTGAGTTAACCCTAAACATTTTCTATATCAGGGAACGTTCTCAGATCAAAGCACATGTACTACGTGCTCTATCGTGTAACTTGCCTTTATTGGTCTGATTAGTCACTATTTTCTGCTTTCTCGGTCTCGTCTTGGTCTCGACCCTTCAAAGACTCGGTCTTGTCTCGATCTCAGACAACAATAGAAGGAGGAGGACTCGTAATTTCAGAGCGAGTCCTCGAGACCAGTTTAATTTTTAATGTTTAATGATCAATTATTACAAATAAATTGACACATTAACAATAATTATTTTTAAAAAGCATGGAATGTTGACTGGCATTATTTGAAAATTACACTATGCATGTTTGTGTAATGGGTGTACGTCTGTGTTTGGCATGGGGAGATTGTTTTTGTGATCATTATTTACTCAAGAAGAAATAAAGTTTTAAAGGATATTGAATATTATGTTCTTCTGTTTTCTCAAAATTATTACTTAATTATATTGTGAAGTAGCCGACTAATCTTCACATATCACAGGCAAATTAGAATTTGCTCTACAGGCCCTAACTGTGATTCAAATCATATTAATGATAGTAAAAAGTCAAATGAAGAGGTTAAGTAGACCGCCCTCCTTTAACAGGACTGCTCCTGTAAACAATTTTTAGTCTAGCTTAGTTTTTAGGTCTAACTGTTCATTATTAACTGGGGTGATGTTAAATCACGGCTATTAAAACTGACTTGTTTTTATGGTCTTGGTCTCGACTCGGTTTCGATTCCTCAAAGACTCGGTCTCAACTCGGTCTCGATTCCTCAAAGACTCGGTCTTGACTCGGACTCGACTGCATTTGAAACCAATGGTCTCTGTCTTGACTTGGTCTCGACCCTTCAAAGACTCGGTCTTGACTCGGCGTAGGCGGTCTCGTCCCCATCACTGGGTGATATACAACGCTTCACTTCAAATCTAAACTCAACAAATTCATTTTTTTACATTTCTATTCCTAAAATTTCAAAAGGATGTGAGGAATTAAAAGAATGAGAGGAATTAATGCAATGTTGTCAATTAATATGGGAAGTGATTATGTACAGTTAAATAATGTATCACTAAATTTGTATAATTGCAACGAAACATACATTTATTTTTAAGCTTTAATTAGTTTTAGGTTTTAATGAAGACCAATGGGTGGTATGTAAGATACTTTGCATGTAATAAATCAGACATTGCATCATGTATCAGTAATAAATGTATGTGTATACCTTGGCCGTACTTTTTCCTCTCTTTAACAGCTTTTAATAATACAGTTGCCTGGAGGCACTGGGTGCTCTATGTTAGATGTATTAGACACTATTTTGGGTGCAGGAACTGGTATTTTCGTTCCTGAATAGTGCACTACATAGAAGGGAGTAGGGAGCCATGGAGATGTAGCCTTGCATCCGGTCCAGTGATTTTGACCTGAATTGGACCAAATAGTGAATACTGGATTGGCACATCCCTAACATAAATATGTTTATACACAGGCTTGCAAAATGAGTAGCTGTTTTGTTTTTGTTGTTAGGAACGTTGTGTTTGTTGTTGATATTCACCAACATGGCCTTGTCACAGAGAAACATTATGACTGACAGTTGCCTGGGCAAATGAACTTGCAGAGGAAAAGCCACACAAACTTCTCTGATCGAAACTGTGACTTTAGCCCTTTCTCGACTGACTGACAACAGGCCGGGGGTTGTTGCATCAAATAACTTAGACTCTTAATTAAGTTGCGCAGTGTGATGGAGCTGATGAATCCTTACATCTTTTCCAAATGACCTTCCTGAAACTTGAATGGTCAGGTAATGTGATTTCCTGAGGTCTTACCACTGATTGCACTCTGAAGATACCCAAGATTAGAAATATATAAATTTTTGAGCAGTGATATAACAAGAAATTTGATGATTTGAGAGACCTTTATTTCCAGTAGGAGCTGCAAATACATTCAATTCCATTATGCCTACATCTAACTGGCTCAGACCCGAAATGCTTTGTCTTCTTTGCTGTCAAACTGATGTTAATCAGTGTTGCCTTGTTTACTAAATGGCAGCTTGAGCAAGGTGGCATGCATGCTACAACAAATAAATAACTTTGCCTTTAAGGAAATGAAAGACATTTAATATGGTGTGTTCATGCAGAATTTTAAAATGTTTCAAGAATTGTGTTAAGATGCTATATTTGAAGGGCCCAAATTCTGTACATACAAAATTTGTTCAATGTAGTATGCAAACATGTAATATATAACATGTAATATTATATGTAATGCAGTAAGAATCAAAATATATCCTTCACTTCCTACGCCGTATGGTCCACACAGTGCCACCAGAAACCCCCTCACTTCTTCCACATTTTGTTACATTACAGACTTATTTGAATAAATTTGAGTATAGTTTTCTTTCACAAAATTGTCCATAATGGCAAAGTGATGGTTTTAGACTTTTTCTTACATTTAGCAGGAACTGGATGACTAGTCTGCATAGTGGGTAAGCTGACAGCAGCCAAATATAGATAGTTTCTTCAAGGAACCTTCTCCAGTGTGCTCTGGAACTGTTGCGTTATCCCGCCCCTGGATATGACAGACGGTGAACCGATACGTTTGGATGGACAGGTACCATCGGGTAATTCGAGCATTAGTGTCCCACATACGGTCCATCCACTGCAGCGGCCGATGATCCGTCTCCAGGACAAACTCGCGGCCCAGGAGGTAGTACCTGAAAGCGTTTAAGGCCAATTTCACGGCCAGGCACTCCTTTTCGACCGTTGAGTAGCGAGTCTCCCTCGGATACAACTTCCGGCTGATGTAGGCCTACGGGTTGCCTCTGGTCCGGTTCCCCCTGAAGGAGTACCGCCCCAATGCCTAAATCCGAGGCATCTGTCTGTAACACAAACTTTTCCCTAAAGTCAGGGCAATACAACACAGGTTCATTACACAATGCATCTTGTATGTCTTTAAAAGACTTCTCCGCCTCCTTAGTCCACTGCACCTGTACAGGAGAGTTCTTTCGGGTCAGATCTGAGAGCGCCGCTGCTCTCGCCAAAAAATTAGGCACAAACCTTCTTTACCACCCCGCCATCCCCAGGAAAGATCGCACCTGGGTCTTTGTTTGAGGCAATGGACACTTCTGGATCGCCTCCATCTTCCTCACTTGTGGCCGGATGATCCCTTCGCCAATCACATAGCCCAGGTACTCCGCTTCCCGTCTGGCCAGGTCACACTTGGAAGGGTTGATCGTGAGACCTGCGGATTCAATCCTGCACAAAACATCTTTTACATGCTGCACATGAGCCTCCCAAGAGGTGCTATACACAATAACATCATCTAGGTACGCTGCCGCATAACCGTCTGTACCAGCTAGCACCTGGTTCATCAGGCTCTGAAATGACACTGGGGCTCCATGCAACCCAAACGGCATTTTCAAAAATTGGAAAAGACCCCAGGGTGTCCGAAATGCGGTCAGTTCCTTGGAAGGGCCACTCAAGGGCACCTGCCAATACCCCTTTGCAAGGTCCAAGGTGGTCACCCACCTAGCAGCTCCTAGAGAGTCAATAAGTTCATCAATACGAGGAGTAGGATACGAGTCAAATTTAGAAACAGAATTAAGGTACCTGAAATCCACACAAAATCGTAGAGTGCCATCCTTCTTAGGCACCAACACTATGGGGTTGCACCACTCACTTTTGGACCACTTCCTCCCTCAAACCAGCCAGAAGCCGTTCAGGGATTCGGTAACTCATGCGTCGTGGTACAGCCTTCTCAGACAGTGTAATATGATGGGTAACCAAGGTAGTATGCGCCGGCTGCTCCGTGAACAAAGACGGCCGGCAGAGACGGTCGAGGTCGGCCCGTTGAGAGTCGGAGAGATGACTGAGGTCCAGCTTACCCTCCGCTGGTACAGGGAGGTAGTGCTCCTCCACCTCTTCTTCCTCCGGCACCTGTCAGATCATCAAGACCTCCGCCGCCTCATCTGGTCGGTCTCGCCACTCCTTCAATAAATTAACAATTAGAACCCGCTTCGGCTGATTTAGTCCTACCTTTGTGACCTCGTAGGTAGTGGATCTCATCCTCCGAGTGACCTGAAAGGGCCCTTGCCATTTCACCAGCAATTTGCTGGTATCACTCGGCAGCATCACCAGAACCTTGTCACCTTCGGCAAAACTACGAGCCCGGGCTCTCGCGTCATAATACCCTTTCTGTCATTGCTGGGCCTGCTCTAGATTCTGCTGGGCCAATTCTGCCATGGCCTTCAACTTCTCTCGCATCTGTAAGACATATGAGAGAACGTTCCTCGGCTGAGCCAGTCCTTCCTCCTGCGTCCAGGCGTCTTTTAACAGCGCCAAGGGTCCTCGCACCTCCCGACCATACAGCAACTTGAACGGGGAGAATCCGGTCGAGGCTTGCGGGACTTCCCGATATGCGAAGAGCAGGTAGGGCAGCCAATTGTCCCAATTGGCGCCCGTCTCACTGAAACTTTCGTAGCATGTTCTTTAGCGTCTGATTAAATCGCTCGGTCAGACCATCGGTCTGTGGGTGATAGGGTGTAGTCCGTATGCCCTTTATCCCTAACAAGGCGTACACCTGCTTAATGAGCTTGGACATAAAATTGGATCCCTGATCCGTGATAATCACCTTGGGGAACCCCACCCTGGAAAATAACTGCACAAGGCAGGTAGCTACCGTCTTAGCCTTAACTACCTTCAAAGCAAAAACCTCCGGGTACCTGGTGGCATAATCTGTAATAACCAACATGTACCGGTTTCCCTTTTTGCTACGTTCCAGGGGACCTACTACATCCATCCCTAATTGTTCAAACGGTGTCCCAACGACTGGAAGTGGTTCTAAAGGAACCTTGGGGGGACCTCTACTAGTCGTTTTCTGACACTCGGGACAGGTCTGGCAAAATTCTGCAATATCTTTGGCCATTTTGGGTCAGTAAAAATAGCGCCTAACTCGAGAGAGCGTCTTCTGTCTGCCTAAATGGCCTGCCCAAGGAATAGAATGGCCAAGCTCCAGGACAACTACTCTGACTTCCTGCGGCACCACCACTCTTTCCTCAGCTCCTTCCCCTTTCATCAGCACTCCCATCTTAATAAACAACTCCTGTTTGGAAGCCTCTCCCTTAACCCCACTCAACTGTTCTTCCTGAACCTGGCGATATAAGGGTCCCGCATAAGCGTCTTCCTGCTGCATCCTGCCCATGTCCTGAGGGATCTCAAAAGGAATCTCTAACCCTTCCGTACAAATCTCCTCAGGCCTCTGAGACACCCCATACTGAAACCTCTCTCATCTCTTCTGACTTTTAGGCTTTCTCATCTTCCCCGGCGGTGCCTTAATGTCAGTATTATGAAAAGGTAACTCAGATAGTGGTACATCTGCCTCAATCTGTTTGGACATTGCTCTCGTTACCGCCATATTACACTCCCTACTCTCAGCTACTAACTCAAGTAACAGGGGAAAGTCGTGACCCAAAATCAATGGGTAAGGTAAGTTATCTACCACCCCAACCTCTAACAAGTATGTTTGCCCCTGAACCAGGACCTTGCCGTAGGATACTCTCTCTCGTCTCCATGCACACACCTTAGCTGGGTCTTAGCTGAGTAGTTCCTTAGCGGGACTGGGACCAACTCAGCAGACACTAGCGACTGCATACTACCCATATCTACCAGGGCCCTAACCTCCCACCCATTCAGGACCACAGGGTAACAATGCAGAGCCACCAGCTTCCCAGGGGACCTAGCCTGTGGCATTGCACAAATGTAAGACTGGTTAGCTGGATTATGGGGACATTTGGGCTTAGTTGTTGGCCACTGACACGCCACTGTGATTCTCTCAAACATCACTAAATAATGTTCGATATCATCTCCCTCATTTAACCGATGCATTCTTGGTTCCCTTTCTGGCTGAACCCTAGCCTGACTACTTGCCTGGGACACACCTCTTGCTTGACCGGGTGAGGGCTGGTGAGTCGGGGCCGGTGTCCTTCCTGTCACCTCTGTACCACCTGCACCACCAGCGTCAGTGCCCGGGTCTGGAGTCGTCTGGACATAGACCTCCCGTTGCAACAGGCTGAACTGATGCTGTAATGTTTTTCACCGTGTCTCCTGCCTTGCTGCTTCTTGTTCTAACTGAAAATCTCGAGCCTGCTGCCAAGCCATGTGGCTGCAGAGCATGTTCCGCAACTCTTGTAAGGTCGTATCCTCCGCCACACTAGCCAACTCATACTCGGAGCAATTCTCTTCCCCATCAGCGGCGGTCTGCCGACTGGTTCGTTTCTTGGACGCAATCTACCTTCTTCAGAGGCAGGCTACTGGCGACCCCAGCAAGGAGAGGGAAGAAAAAGCAAAAATCCAAAAAGTGAAAAAACTGGAAACACTCACTGCTGCGCTCTAATGGCCATCCCACCACTGCCACCAGTTGTGAGGGTAGCTGAGTGGATGCTTGTAGGGTAGCGGTGGATTTGGCCAAAAGCAGCAGAGGCTGCTTTTTTTTTTTCTAGGTTGGGCCGCACTACACAACTTAAGAGTTCTCAAAATATAATATAAAGAAAACAACAAAAATTTAGAAAGAAAAATAAAGCAAAAATTCCAAAAAGAAAATCTTCCAAAGGAAAAAGGTTGCAGAAAAGCACTATCTGCTTCC
>JBBKCR010162491.1:0-16322 GCA_037577295.1 Ladigesia roloffi | reverse complement strand
CCTCTGCCATCATTTTAAGTGGGAGAACTTGCACAATCGGTGGCTGACTAAATACTTTTTTGCCCCACTGTATATTATACAGCAATTAAAATAAGAGTTCTGTAATTTGATTACAAAAAATAAAATTACAAGGGAAATTACTTTTAAGATTTCGGTGTGATTTCAAATTATATACTTTTATTATATGGACCATTTCTATTGGAGTCAAAGAATGTCAGGCATTTTCAAATAATATAAAAGTTAAAAATGCTAAACAAAAATGTAAAAAATCCATTGGTATAATAATTTATTTAGTGGTGACTATACATAGTCATGTAATTATATTCAAAAAGGATTGTAAAAGAAAAGTCATTTAACACCTAACCTATTATTTAGAATTTGGCTGATCTAATGATGTTGTTCTGTAATGTGATCTCACTTTGTGACTGATCTATTTGCATTTTATGTTTCATTGAATAAACAGATGCAATATCTCTAAAAATGACCTTGTTTATCTGACATCATTATGGAGCTTGAGTAAAAAAGCTTTTTAGACTATACTTCGCATCAAGAATAAAGTGAAATGTTGATACTATTTCATGATACATACTGCATATATTCAAATACAACCCAAAAAAAGAAGAGCCAGACACTCGAATGTCGAGCAAAGCCATCTGTCCACAGAGTGAGAGAGTGTGAGAGAAGTTGTTGAGGTTAAAAACCTCATTGTCCTTTAACAGTAGATTTAGAAAAACGGTAGTTTTACTTATCGTTTTTTTTATCTTTGACAGCAAAACATTCAAAAAAGTGTCATGAACCTGATGATGCAGTGTGCAAACCAAATGTCTGTTTATTAATAATGTTAATGATATTTATTGATGTTACTTAATGATGTTTATGAGTGATGTAAAGATATATAAATTGTTACATGATGTAAACGGAATGTATCGCCCGATGTCGGTAATGGCGGTAGACCTCTAAAAGCTGAAAGTGAATAGGTGTGTTATTGTGCTGCTTTACACCTCGAGCTGATGCATTTCTATGTGGCATTGATTTTACAGTTAGACCATTTTGTTGCAGTGGCAATATATACAGATTGTACAGAATAACACAAAACAACACATGACATTACTAACTTGTTCGCTATCTGATCAGAAACACCTACCACATAGTGTGTCTTGTAGATTTACAGTTACTGACTGTAGTCCCTCTGTTATGCTAACCCCATCCATCACTGGCAAAGGACCACTATAGTACCCCCACTGAGTACTTATTATTTGGGTGGTGGACCATTTTTAGCACAGCAGTAACACCAAAAGGGTAGGGGCTCATTAGTGTGTGTTGGTATGACTGTTTCAGGCACAGCGGTGTTGCTGAGGCTTTTACACACAGTCTACACCTACCTTGAACAATTTGTGTCAGTCATCCTCCAGCTCTTCATTAGTGGCCAGCTTCTGACCACAGGGCCACTGTTGGCTAGATATTTCTGCTTGGTGGACTATTCTCAACCCAGCAGTGACACTAGAGATTGTAAAACTACTGCTGTGCCTGATACACTCATACCAGAAGAGTACACACTAAAGCAGCACTAACTTGTTGGTGTCAGCGCTGTACTGAGAGTGGTTTGCCACAAGCTTAAAATGTTACTAGCGCATATTTTTGTATTATTTGTGTAGTGTGTTCTGTTATACTATGGTGTAATGGATATCTTTATTCTGTGTTTTTTGCTGCTCTTACTTTGTACTGTCTACTTTCTGCCACAACAATGGAAATTTCCCACTTGTGAGACTAATAAAGATTTATCTTATCTTATCTAAGTGTCAATTTACAGCTGCTAAAGCAAAGCCATTAACTTGGAATTAACATTCATCAATATCCCAAAACTAGTAGCAGGAATGGGTTTCTTATAATGAAACTTAAAACATTTCTGCTTAGAACATTGGCTCTACAAATCTAAAAGTGTTAGAAACCACATATGCAACAGTGCCATTCAATCAATACAAGAGACTTTATAAATAGTGATTTGCAATTTTTGAACAAAAAACCTAAATTTTTGTCTTGCATATTTGCTCTCTCTCTCTCTCTATCTCTCTCTATCTCTCTCTCTCGCTCTCCCTGTCTCTTTCATGTTTCACTCTTTATTTCTCTCCTCCTTCTCTGTTTCCTGGTGTTTCTCTTTCTTACACCCTTCTTGTTTCTCCAGCTCTCTCTCACCTTCTCCGACCCCCATTTTTTTCTCCCTTTAACCGTCTCTCTCTATCTCTTTTTTGTTTCTCTCTCTCCCCCTTCTCTGTTTCCTCTTGTTTCTCTCTCTCTCCCTTTCTTGTCTCTCTCTACCCCATTCACTGTTGTCTTTTATGTCTTTCTCCCTCCCTTTCTTTTTTCTCTCTCCTTATCTCATGTTCTCCCTTTCTTGTTTTCTCTGTCTCTCTCTGTCTCTCTCTTTCTCCCCCTTTCTTTTTTCTCTCTCTCTGTCTCTCTCGCTCCCCATTTCTTGTTTCTCTTGCTCTCTCTCTCTCTCTCCACAAGAAACTGAATTCAGAGACAACCTTGCTCATTCTCCCCCCAACTCCCTCGCCCCCTGGCTCCCGGGTAGAATGGCTGGGTGGTGCAGGCAGCAGGGTAAACATGTCAAGCTCGGCACCGGAGCGGTGGTGGAGATCAGAGCGGGCCGGGCAGACTGGGAGGCCTCCTCTCCCCAGCACAGTCTACACCACTGGACGCTCAAAGCACAGCTCCTGGTGTAGCCTTGAGGCCCGCAGGCAGAAAAGGCAGAGAGGCTTTATCCTTAAGACATAGCGAGGTGGGAGAGGGGGGTGGAGCCAGAGGGGGATACGTAAAGATAACAGTACAGGGAGAGATCAAAACAGATACTGTGTTGTGTGTGTGTGTGCCTGTCTTTGTGTATGTATGTGTGCTCTAATCACGACTGTAGTTTGATTTGGAGTTAGTTTTGCTCTTTTGAATCTGCACTGAACAAGGCCTTTGCCCTCTATTGATTTTCTTGGAAAGCACGGCTCGGCTGAACTAAGGAGAAGTTTGTCAAAAGTCAGATTTACACAAATCTCCCCGCTACCTCAAATCAGACAAGATCTATTTGGTGTCAGAAGTGTGTTTCTTTAGTTTTGCACTGGAGTAGGAGTCATTGCACAGTCGCCTCTAATCATACTGTATTTTTTTTTTTATTATCTCTAAATACACTTGTTCTTTTAGTGTCTTAAACTTCATGAGATAATGTTATTCCTGAATTATTTTTAAATGTACACGGGTCAGGAAAAGTTACTTGGAGTTTCATCAAAAGTTCCTGAAATCCGAGGCCAGATTTACTGTTTACTGTTCCTATTACTGTAATAAAAAGCAGATTTAATCAAAAGCCTTATTTCTGTGAGGGCCTACAGGGGGAGCTGTGCTGCCCGCCCCGCCGGCCTGGTAGAATGGACAGGCGGCCAGCCTTGTTTTGGGGCCTGACAGTGGCGGTCACGAAGTCCTGGGGGAGAGGGTGTCCTGCAGGGGGGCAGATGGGGGCCGTGTGGCTCTGCACCTGGACAGGTGGGCCGCTGTCACCTCGGCCCAGCAAGCAGGCGGCCTTTTCTCCCTTGGAGGTCACCTTCACCCACACACGCATGCACATACAGTCCGAAACACACAAGCACTGTAAAAAACACCCTCTGACCTCCATCTTATCACTCTTCAATCCCCAAATACAAACATATATAACACACCATACACCATTTTCTCCACTGCTCCCATTTTTATTACTAATCCTTTAATCCTTCTATGGCCCCCATAGTGTGCACTCCTTGAAAAGCCTCTCTTTCCTTTTTGTTTAATTATTGCTGGCTCTTAGCACTTTGGAGCAAACAGAACTTTCAATCAACACTGTAGTCAGTATTTTATTTTGACTTGCATTTGAAAAACATTCTTTTTCACACTGAAAAGAACAACAAACTTTGTCTTCGCTTGTCGTTTAAAATCAAAAGGATTTACTCCTTTTGATTTTAAACTTAAGAGGGTAAATTGGGACTAAATAGTTGGACTATAAAAAGAATAATGGATCGGACTAGGTGATAGTCCAACTAATTGTGTGATATTGGCTGTGGCCCCACTTTTTCCCTTTTTTCATGTCTTATTTGTTTATTTGATAGTCTATTTTATTTATTTATTTAATTTAGTTCATTTATTTAGGTATTTTATGTATTTATTTTTTTCTTGTGGGATCGTTTTGTCTTGCTTCTTGTAGAAAATGTATAAATACATAGTTAAATAAAAATGCACTAAGCTAAACTACTGTTAAAAAAAGGGTAAATTGAAAGTTGTCCTTTCATATGTAATAACTATACTACTATTACATAACTACATCATTAAAATGAATTATTATGTCATTAGATCATACAGTGGCAAATGTGAGCGTAATAGCTTTAGATTTTTAAGTGTTAAAGATACAAAGACAAACTCTTATTTTCAGTGTTTGTACCATCATCCATTCTCCTTGTCGAAATGTGTCCCAAGTGGTCAGTGGCTGAACATGACCAGCTCTCCCGTTTCCCTCTTTTTACCTCACCTCAGCTAACAGCCAGGCTTTCTTTAGCATAGATTTCCATAAAATAGATCTCTACATAAAGCAGGGGCCTAAAATAGGCGCTCCATCGACTATTTCTGCATGACATTGTGGCTCGCTCCTGTGCCTCTATGAACCTATAAAGCTTAATTAAAACAGCAAAGTTGTGTCAATAAAAGCAGAACCGTCCTGTAATTACAGCCTACGTTTGAGGACATCATAAGCGGATGGAGTCTTCGCCCCTAACGAAGGGGAATAAATTGATCGCAACAAGACAAAAGCTCGGCTTTACGAGCCCTTTCCTCCACCAACACACAAAGGCACTCGTAAACGCTGCGAGGGGAAAGTTTAATGATAGTCTTAAAGTGTCGAGGCCACTACCTCATTTTTACTGCATCTCCCCCACATGAGGATGGGTGCACTGCACTCTCACCCTCATTAGCTTCCTTTTTCCTCTTTTACTTCACCGCCCCCCCCACACACACGCAAGCACACTCTCTGTCTCTGCCTCTGTCTCGTCTTTTCTCCCTGCAGAGGCAAATGAGTGACAGGTTTCCCCTTAAACTGTGTGTCTCACTATACACACACACACACACACACACACACAAACTCAGACATACACCCGCACTCTGCGCAAGTAGCAATGTGGATTGGCATTCCCCCTGGTGTGTCTGAGTGGCTGATGGCAGGTGGAGTGCAGGGCTAAATGTCAGTGAAAGGATGTTTAATTCCACAGCCTCAAGATTTCATCCTAAAGCACTCTATTACCGTTCTTCAGCTGCTTACATTTTAGAGATGGAACTCATCCCAAGGTACAGGTCAGGCTCCTGAGTCAAGGCGGGTGCTTGAATGGCATATACATGTGCATAGTATATATATATATATATATATATATATATATATACAATATTGCCAAAACAGCTCTGACTCATTGAGACATGGAATCTTCTGAAGACCTCTGAAGGTGTTTTGTGATATCTGTCACCAAGACTGGCAGTAGATCCTTTAAGACCTGTAAGTTGCGACGTGGGTTTGGACTAGTTTTTCCACCGCACCATACTGGCTCTCCTGAGATCTGGAGAACTTTTTTGTCACGTCTCCCAATACACAATATTAGGGGAACACACACACTATTAGGACGATGGATTAATACGCACCTGTTTTAATTTTTAAGCCTGATGTGTGATAGATATAATATCTGACTAAATTGTAGAAACAAGTAAAAACCAAATGTTAAAAGAGGAAAAGAGGGCAATAGTCTATATAAGGTAGATGTACCTAATATACTGTATTTTTCGCCGTATAAGACACACTTTTTCTTCCCCAAAACTGGGGGGGAAATGTTGTTGCGTCTTATACGACAAATATCCATTTTGCCTGCATTAAAACTGCACCTAACTTTGTGTGGTGCTGCTCGCAGTCCTCTTTTTATGCTGTGTGTGCTGCAGGCTCGATTTGTGGCATGTACTGCGGGCTGTGGATACGTCTCTGACCCTCCCTGTTCCACCCTCCCGACATTATAACCATGTCAACTAGTGTTGTTTTCATCAACGAAAATTTTGACGAAATATCTTCAAAAACGAGACGAAACGCGGCGTTAATGCTGGTCATGTGACGATAACGAAACAAAATCTATAATGTATTATGCTGACGAATAAGAACGAGACTAAATATGGTTTACAATATAAAAACTGTGCTAAAGTGTCTCTTCATTTTCGTTGAGTAAAACGAGACGAGACGTTATTTCCTGTGCGAAAGGGAGGGGAGAAAAAGGTAAAGGACGCTCGACCTTAGAGTTGAACGATATTACGTCCCAAAACTTTCATCCATTGTGCGGCACTGTGAATTAGACTTTAGATTCTCTGCTCGAACCCAAACCCGGTCTGATATTGCCTGCCACCACCCTCAGCTCCGACCGGGCCGTGATGCAGCGTTTGAGTTGCTCGGAGCTCCAGCAGTGCACAAGTGCACGGGTTTGGGTCAGGTTGGTTTTCATTTTTTGGGCCCGCTCTGGGCTCTAATGTAAATTAAATGTATCTAGAGTGGACAAAAGTCTTTTTTGCCTAGATTTTCCTCCTTTAAAATTGGGTGCGTCTTATATTCCGGAGCGTCTTATACGCCGAAAAATAAGGTACCAATAGATCTCACTGTCTTGTTTATAGATTACATAATACTTAAAAAGTATACCATTACATATTTACTTCTTTTAGCACTGTATTTACTGAGGCCCTTTGTGCAGCTCCACCAGCAGGCCCTTTGTCTGTTAGGTTGCTGTATTTCACTGCTGCACCACTCAGGAGGCCTGCTGAACTTTACTTTTCTGAGCTCACAGGTTCAGACCGGAGGGGGAAAAAACTTTTTGTGAAAACGAGATGCGCTGGAAGGATGCAGGATTGTGGGTGATTAATCTGTTGAAAAGCCATGTGGGAGTTTTCCTCTGACTGACTGACACAGATGCCAGATAATCCTAATTTAGCACACCGTTAGTTAGCCCTGAAAAACATGCTCCGTCTTTTTTTTTTTTTTTTACATTCTTTACTGTCAGCGGATAGTTTATTGATAGGGTTTATTGATAGAATGTTTGACAGGTACCTGTAGGAGTTACTGTGTATATATATTTAATGGGGGAATGCACAAATATCTTCAGCGCCAGCATTTCCATCATGATTCTTTAACTCTTAGTCACACTTATTTGGAGTGAACAGTGGTGTAAGAAGAATGCAGTGCTTACAATACCGTTCTCTAATTACATATCAATTCTAAAAATTGTATTTAAAATTATTGATATTTTTTAAATAAGTGACACTTTAATTAAATCTAATATACATTTTTTGTCTCTAACCTGGAGGAAAATGTACTGTCTTGTTACCTACACCAGTAGGCCCTGTTCCACAGGTCCACTAGGAGGCCTTTCTGCCTGCTGAGTTTTATTAACATCTTTAGGTCATATGTGCAGGGACCATTTTCACACAGAGGGTGCTGAAAAATTTCATTGTGGGCTGGAAATGTAATCATTTTATAGCTGTCGTTTCTGATCATATTGGGGCTCCTACATACCCGAGTTACTCACGAGGCCCATAGTGCAGCTCCACCAGGAGGTCCTTTGCCTAGGAGACTGCTGTGTTTCACCTGCACAACAAGACACACTTACACAGCTCCACCAGGAGGCCAAGAAACTCTGTTTAGCTGCTGTGTTTCACTTTCTACAGAGAGGCCCCCCATGCAGCTCTACCAGGTGGTCCTCTGCCTTTTATCTTTCTGAGTCCAGGCCCTCCCCTGTTCATACACAGCTCCCGTCCACTCTGTCGTCTAACCCACCTCAATGGATCAGGCCCTGAATGTGCTACAGAAGGGGTAATGGAGTCCTCTTTATCTGGCTCTCAGCGGCCACTCAGCTCCCTCTCACTCATGTACCTGTACAGTGGTTTACACAAAGCTCAGTCTATGTGTGTCCATCTATGTGTGTGTTGTGTGTGCGTGTATATGTTGGTGCATGAGTGTGAAATGTGAGACAGCGCAGGACAAGCTCTGCTCCCAAGGCTCCAATTAGTTCTGGGATGCTCCGGTGGGGCGGCAGAGAGTGGGGCTGTGATTGGCGGGTGAAAGGTGCAAAAGACTCTTTGATGCGCTCCACCACCCAGGAAGAGCTACAGCTCAATTGCAGCTCCATTATATGACCCCCGACCTGGGACACCAGCAGATCACCTCTAACTCCCCTTCGCTCCCAACCTGAAACCCCACCACCCCACGTCCACCTATGGTGACTTTCCCATCCTCTGAAATGGACCTCTTTGTTCAGCTCGGCGCAACATTATTGTTCAGGGTTGACTAAACACCTTAAAGTTTGCCCTTTTCCTTCATTGCTCACTCGCACTTCTCTTTTCTTTCTTTCTTGCCTTTTTTTTGCCCTCACTCTTTTTATTTCTCGTTTCTTTCCTTCCTTTGCCCTCTCACTCCGACTTTTCCCCTTTTTTCTTCCTCGCTTTTCCTACTTTATTGTCTCTTTTCTTTCCCGTGCCAACTACTCACGCTCATTTCGTACTTTTCCTTCTTTCTCACATCTTTTGTCTTTCTATTTTCTTTTCTTCTCCTGTCTCTTTTCTTTCGCTCTCGTCTCCCTTAGCTTGCAGAATTGCATTGTAAATGAATCATAAGGCAGTCGATAGCTGGCTGCGTGGCTGTGGATGTGAGAGAGGGATCGATGGGTCCGGGGCTGGCAGGGCAGAGGGATGGAGAAACGGAGGGATAGAGGAGTGGATGACAGCTAAGGATGAGCGAGTGAGGGCCATGCCCAGGTGATCTATAAACCCAAGCTGGCACCTGCTCTGATGGGGGGCCAAAATGTCCTTGGTCTCCCCACCCTCCTTGCTCTCTCTCTCTCTCTCTCTCATTCTCTTTCTCTCTCTCACTCTCTCTCTCTCACTCTCTCTCTCCTTTCTCTTTCTCTGTATCTCTCTCCATTTCTCTCTCTGTCTCTCTCCTTTTCTCTTTCTCTCTCTCTCTCTCTCTCTCTCTCTCTCCCTATCTTTCTCTCTCTCTCTCTCTATCTATCTATCTATCTAGACAAATGCACAGCTTGCCCTTTCATCAATTCACAAGGGCCGGACACTTCACCCCTCTCTCAGACACATGCAGTCTTGTTAATTTTCCGTGTTTCTTATCTTCTCGTCTGACTACATTTTTAAATAGTTTTTCAGTAATAATAAAAAATAGAAATATAACCCATGACTAAAAAGAAAAAGATCCTGTCCCCACAAGGCGAAAATTTACATTAGAACAGGAAAAAGACCACAGAACTATGAGAGAAAAGTGACAGTCTTTTAAGATATTATTTGCTGTGTAATTATTATTGTTGTTATTAATGCATGTATCCCCCTGTCCTTTCATGAATGCTGTGGCGTAAGGCAGGGACGATTCTCATCTGTCTCAGAGAGACTTGTGCCCACCACACTGTTTCATTGCTTTCTCTCCTGGCCAGTTCGTCTTTTCAGAGGCATTATCACCCGTAAACTAGAAGCTTTGCTTGTATCTTTGCCTTATTTCCTTTTTATTACGGGCTTGGATGTTGTCAGAAAGGGGATGAGTGGGAAAAAGACTTGCGTAAGCCGGTCCTGTTAGCCGGGTGTAGGAGAATGATGTGATCTTTTTACAAGCCTTTCTCAGACTGCTCTCTCTGTTTGACAGCAGTAAATGTCAGTGTTCTCTTTCCCTCCTTCTTTCACTGTCTCTCGCTCTCTCTCTCTCTCATTCTCTCTATCTCTCTTCTTTCTCACTTCTCTTTCTCTTATTCTTTCTGTCTCGCTCTCTTATTTCTCTTCACTTTCTTTCATTTTCTCTCACTCTCTCTTATTCCTCTCTTCAGTTTCTCTTATTCTCTCTCACTTGCTCTCTCTTCTTTCTTCTCTTTGTCTAATTCACTCATTCTCTCACTCTCACTCTTTCTTCTGTCTTTTCTCTTTCTCTCATTCTCTCACTCTCTTCTGTCTCTCCTCTCTTACTCTAGTTCTCTCACTCTCTCTCTCACACACTCTTTTTTCCGTCTCTTTTCTCTCTAATGATCTCACTCTCTCTTCTTTCTCTCTTCTTTTTCTCTTTCTCTTACTCTCTCTCACTCTCTTTTCTTTCTCTCTTATCTTTCTCTCATCGCTCTCTCTCTCTCTCTCTCTCTCTCTCTCTCTCACTCTTCTCTCTGATGTTCTTAAGCTCAGCCTGGAGAATCGTGCTCTCCACAGGTTAATAAGCTGCTGTCTCTCTCTCTCCCTGTCGTTCCTTCCCTTGCTTGCCCCCTGCTCGGGGAACCATGTTGTGAGTGCAATTACTGAGTGGAAAATAAATAAATAACTGAAAAGAAATAAATAAACAAATGTATAAATCAGGATAAAAAGAAATGACACGAGATTCCTTGTCTGCGGCAAAGATAAACATCCGCCTGGCTGCAGCACGGATCTCTGGATGATGTGGTTTCGGTTCCCTTAAGGGAGGAAGAGTAATGTAGTCTTGTGCTGTACATGCGTAGCAAGTTCCTCAAAGAGGCAGCTCAAAAAGAGCACATTATGTAATTTCATTGAAGACTTAATACATAGGCTATTATGCACATATTTAGAATAGCAGTCTAATGACTTCTTTGTGATCTAATTGGAACTGCGGAAGAGTCGCTGCAAATGAATTAAAAATCTAACCTATTTTAGCTTGGTGATGTTTTGAGTGCTGGGGCAGTTTTAGATTTAATTGCGCGAGCGAGGTTTCCTTTGCGTGGGGGGTGGGGGTGGGGGGTAGGTAGTTCTCATGGGTTCAGAGATTTCAGAGCTGCTACATGAAATTAGGCAGGAAGCAATTCCCTCACGCCCAGGATTTTATTGAGAGTACAAAGTATCCTCTTCGCCAAATGTCATAATAAGTAACTGCTGCAGGAAATCAGAAGGCAAACACAGAAGGTGCGGCGCGGGAACGGCGGAGCAAAGCGAAGGAGATCGAGCTCATTTAGAATAATCCCAGCAGCAATCTGGAGCTGAGGCAGCTAGAGGAAGGCGCTCTGTCACCGCTCGTTAAAATTAGCAAATATTACAGCCTAAGATGTATTGGCAGGAAGCTGAGAGGACATGGCATGCATTTTTTAAGGGCAGGAGGAGACGAGCAAACATGTGATTAGAACAGAGCCACAGCAGTCGAGCCACATATAGACATGCATTGTCTCTGTTTCTCACACTCAAATGCACAGACGGATCTGTTCGCACATATGTGTATTGCTTTCACGCTGCCAGGCCTGCAGATATGTTTTGTGAAAACACTGACAAAAAAATGAAATGAGCTCCCAAGGGTAGGTGGTGGACAGGGTGTGATTGGTGAATGAGTTCGGTCTTGCACCCAACTCATTCTCCCACACACACACACACACACAGAAATACAGGTTTTTATACAATGCTAGAACATGTGTGTTCTTAAAACTATATGCTTTTGGCTCCAATGTATGATTTTAGGAAACACTGTTATTAATACAGGATATTTCCAATTATATAAAGTTTTAGCCCAATTGTTGTCCCATTTTTTTTGTCCCCACTGATGCCACAGCCAACCGTAAGCGCCAGTGCAAGAGAGCTGTCATAACTAAAGTCCCCCAGTGTTAGGCTAGACAGTGGAGCAGTGTCTTCTGGGGGGGACTTGGGCTACCTATTTATTCAATACCAGTGTGCCTGACCTCACTAATACACTAATACATGTGAATGAATGCAGTCAGATCCTCACATGTTTTTCCTATTGATTAGGCTGTTACTGATTTCAGATGAAACAGATGAACAGCTGTTAAAAGTCTATAGAGATAGTCCTGTCCCACACATCCCCTTTCTGACAATATCCAAAAGAAAACAAGGCAAGGATTTAAGTAAAACTTGTTTAAGGGACTTAATCCCCCTGAAAATACAAACTGGCCAAAAGTGAAGCTAAGGAAACAGTGTGATAAGACAGAGTCTCTCTGAGAGAGAGGAGAATTGTCCCTGCCTTCCACCACAGACATCATTAAAGGACAGGGACCCACCCACATGAATACTTTTGTCCCGGAAGTGTAAAAAAACTAACAAAGTTGGACGCACACATACACAAAACCTGCGGAGCCACACCATTGACGAACACTCACAGACCGGCCTCTCACTCGTTTATTCATACACGCTTGCCTGCTCTTCAAAAGCTTTAATTAAATGCAGCTACAAGCATGTTATTCCTCTTCTGGACAACCAGAGCGAAGCTGTTTGCTAGGTGACGCCGTCTGACAACACGGGCCTCGACTCTATAGGGGAGAAATGAACTGAGATTAGCCTTCGCTCGGGCCGGGTCTGGACAGACAGAGACCTAATCTAGATTTAAAACAATGTGTTTCCTTTAGTGATGTCACTGCACCGCTCCCGGCCCGGTCCGTCCATTATTCTTTCACTGTCTCCATCTCTGAGGTGAGCAGTGAGCGCGAGCCTGGCTATCAGCTGTCCCATCACTGACACTTGTCAGGCAGAGCTAAGCCTGGTGCTGCTGAGATAAGGCAGGCACAGGCCCCTCCCATACCCACCCTGCACCACCCCCCACAGCTCAGGTCTGGAAGGGGCAGATGCCACGTGTAGCAGCATTATTTATATTCTTTTTAAATTGTCTCGGCCTTTTTTTCCCATCGAGATAACCGCGCGGGGAACATCTGTTTTGTGCTGGAAGGGCGTCAGTTCTCAGGCAGTCACTACAGAGAGAGATTGAGAGAGAGAGAGAGAGAGAGAGAGAGAGAGACAGAGAGAGATTGAGAATGGGAGAGAGGGGGGAGACTTGGATTTAGTAGCTGCCACTGAGACTTT
Organism: Ladigesia roloffi; assembly: GCA_037577295.1. Classification (NCBI taxonomy): domain Eukaryota; kingdom Metazoa; phylum Chordata; class Actinopteri; order Characiformes; family Alestidae; genus Ladigesia; species Ladigesia roloffi. The sequence goes on along the minus strand of JBBKCR010162491.1, from coordinate 3,458 downwards.
GTGTGGATCTATATGAATGATTTCTTTTGGTCGTGTCCTTCTGTACCAGTCAGACACATCTTCTCATGAAGAGGTTTTACTATGTTTTACATGTTGTGAAGATATATGAAAAGTTGTGTTCAACCCAGTCAAAGAGAACACACACGGAGTTTAATTTCCAATTACTGATGGTACTATTGGTGTGACATTTGTGATTCAGACTCCTTACTAATGCTCTTGATTTCTGAAGAAATATTGAATGAGAAGATGGCTGGAAACCTTTGGACATTTAGGGCAGATTCTGAACATCATTTAAACATGGAATTTGACAGGGGCATGAGACTGTATAGGAGTGAATGCATGGAATTATTCAGAGGCCAAAAAACTCCATAGGACCATGATTGGCCTCACTCTCTTGGGATGAGTAGGATGGTCCTCTTTCTCTGTGTGATTCCAGCCTGTATATGTAGGTGTAGCAAAATTGACAGGTAATGTTCTCCTCCAAGCATCCAGAGCTGTCCAACGATGCAAGAAAGTTATAAGATTGGGCAAAAGTGAGATGACAGATTCAGTCAGGTGTCTGCAACCTGTTGATTTGCTCTGTATATTGCATGTGCATGTGTGTGTTGTGGCCTGACCTACACAGAACTCAGTGCGGTACCCAGCCGTCAGCAGCAGGCATGCGACTACTCATTATTTCTATTTGTGTGGCGGTTAAACTCTTTTTTTTGTGGTGCAAAACCACAGTAGAAGGCATACCACCATCTACGTTTCCTGTTGTGTATTGCAACCTGTTGGAATGCACTATGAAAGGCATGTGCATTATGAACGTTTTGGACCCACAGCTCCTATAACCTGGAACTCAGCTCCACTGCACATTTTGTGTCTTTTCATGCTCCTAACACACCAATCCGACTAATTACCTCTTTATCAAGTGGGTGTGTTAGAGCAAAATTAAAGCGCTTAAATGTGCAGTAGGGTGTTTTCAGGACAAAGGTTGTGAACCACTGTCAGAACCCATTAGTATACTCTTTCTTCATAATTGACTTTGTAGCCATATAATCTTTTTTGTGGCCATAACTAGGTGTGTATTTGAGCAGAATCCAGTATGTGCAATACTTTACATAGATTGTTGATTTTCTAAGTGCGTTAAAGTTTATATTCCCCACATTTAGAAAATGAACAGTACATTTTTGAATGCAACTTGTACGCTTGAAATTGTACAAAGCAAAACTTTACTTTTGTTAAGGAAACCACGTTTTGATGTAGAAACTTGTGTCCGTAGCTGACATGATAGAAGAATATCTGACTTGATGAACGGTTGCAGCCCTAGTTAGCGTTGGGGTACAGAGGGTCCAGATGGCATGGCTCTGGCAGAGAGACAGAGAGAAAGTTTGAGAGAGAGAGAGAGCGAGACAGAGAGAGACAGAGAGATAGAGGGGAGCAGTGTCAGATTTGGCCATGTGGGCGATGAATCTCAATCCCACGCCTGTGGCAGATTTACATTTAAAGTAGTTTTTTGTGCACGCACCACTTCCTGATGAGCGTCCCGCCAGCCGATCGCCTGCTTATCTGCAAATCATCGAGCGCCTGTGTGCACATGACGTGGCTTGCAGAAGCAGACAGCGGGGAGAAATAGAGACGCTGCACCGGGACGGAGGCATAATTATAACAGGTAAAAGTTCATTGGCCCCCGACAGCAGGGTGTGTACAGAAGCGTTTGTAGCTCCGTGTCAGGAGTGTGACTGGATGTGGGGCAGCAATGTGTGATTTTTTTTTTTTATCCACTGCTTAAATTGAACATTAAGCCTATTGTAAAGGAACAATTCCTTTGGTATGATATCTTTGTTATGTTCAACATAATAATGGAAACCAGTCATTTCAGTACATGATTAAATAAATAAATAAATGTTAACAGTTAGGGCTATCAAAGTTATCACATTTTCCTAGTTTGACCCTACTAACATTCCAGTGAAGTCCAGGCTGAAGCCCAGCTGCTCACACACAATGTTATAATAGAATCCTTCCCTTCTCAAACAAATACAGCTTTTTGAGCTGGATAATTTTACCCTATATGAGTCATGAGAAGTCACGACAAATTAAACTAACACAAAGTCACTGGACAGTTCATTGTGCTTGGAGGGTGAAACTAACCGTCATTTTTTTTAGCAAACAAACTCAAAATGGGGGGAGAAGCCAACACTTGCGTGATTTAAATTGCGAAGTTCCAATAATAAAGCCAAATTTAGATAATGCACCTTAAAGTGCTTGCAGGAGACCTTTGGATAAAGCGGCTGGAAGCACAGAGGAGTTGGAACTATTGACTGTATATATATATTAATGATATACACAATCATTTAATGGATATGCAGCTACTGTTGCTCTGTCTGGATGAATTGTAAACTATGTCCACTATGTCAAAATTATGTGATTTACATACTCAGATTCAAACAAACCCTGCATTTACATGATGGAAATTAGTTTTTTGATTTATTTGGAAGTTATACACAAGCTTATTTTGTCCTCTCACATGCTCTGTTTTATTAATGAAAAAATCCTGAGAGGAAAACAATTGGGAATAATTGTAATTTACGGAACAGAATAGTCTAATAATGCAATTAAACACAATTCATTATTTTAATCATTTGGCTGCCCTGTTAATAATCAAAATAAATATGCATTATTGTTTTTATATTATGACTACTGGGTACTCAGACACAGTTTTTATATTCATTGTTTTTCTAAAAATGATTCTGAATCATACCAAAGCATGTTAAATCAATTTAGGGTTATATTTCAGATTTCAGAGTGGATAATTTCCGAAATGTACAGAATCATTGTAATTGTTTGAGGAGCAAGCGCCTTGCCCTTTGTATACGAGTCAAGGCTGAGAGAGAGTCAGGCTGTGTCTGAGCTCGGAGAGGAATATCACAGTGTGATATGAGGGTTTGGAAAGAGTGAGCTGTTGGCATTGGTATGTCAAAGCAGCTGATATAGTTGGTACGCATCAGTGCATCAGTGCACATGTGTGTGTGAGTCTGTGTGTGTGTGTGTGTGTGTGTGTGTGAGGGGTCTGAAATACAGCATCTAACAGGAATATTGAGTAATTGATAATAACACCCTGTCTGTAGCTACTAGCTCACCTCTTGTGCTTCTAAAGCTTCGTCTGTTATCCTTACTAGCCTCCCAGCTTCCCACTCTCTCCCTCCTTTTCTCTCTATCTGTCTTTCTCTCTCTCTCTCTCTCTCTCTCTCTCTCTCTTTCTCTCTCTCTCTCTTGTCTCTCTCTCTATCTCAACCTCTCTCTCTCTCTCTATCTCAACCTCTCTCTCTCTCTCTCTCTCTCTTTCTCTCTCTCTCTCTCTCGTCTCTCTCTATATCTCAACTTCTCTCTCTCTCTTTCTCCCTCTCTCTCTCTTTATCTCATGCTCTTACTCCTTTTCTCTCCCTCTCTCTCTATCTCAACCTCTCTCTCTCTCT
>JBBKCR010162460.1:0-16327 GCA_037577295.1 Ladigesia roloffi | reverse complement strand
TATATATATATATATATTAGTGCTGTCAACTGATTACAATTTTTGATCTAATTAATTACATTTTGTGCCGATTAATTAATCTAAATAATCGCATTTAATCACACATACATACAGACTGACTGAATCAAACCTATGAATTAGGTTACATTATATGACAGTTGTAAGTTTTTATACAGTAATTCTCCCAGCTCTCTCACACACACACACTCCGGCCACAGCGCTGAGACTCCGCCCCTTTGGAGGTCTGGATGGAGAAAGCTAATGTGGCTAATTCCATCCCAATTCTCCCTCTGCTGCTGCCTCTAGCTCAACCAACAGCTCTCCTAAAGACACTACGACCACGTTCACCACTCCCACACTTTCCCGATGAGCAAAGTGTTGAAATAAACGTGTTTTTGCTTCGTGACGACCTTCGCCTTGCATGGCAACGCAAGCTGCGCTCCAAAGTTGAACCGGGAGATGCGCGAGTGGACAAATTTTTATTAGCCATTTTGTTTCTTACAAATCTCGCACGCTTACTCGCACGCTGTGAACTGAACTGCGCTCTCTGGCTGCTCACGCAGCAGTGATCTGGGACTCGGTTGCCCTGCTGTTATTGGAAACTTTGAACAGGAAAATGATGTAAAGTGTGAATTGCGTTAAAAATATTAACAAGTTATTTTTTCTGTGATTAATTAATCTAATTAACGTGTTAAATTCCCAGCCCTAATGTGTGTATATGTATATATATATATATATATGCTGCTTCTAAACTTTCCTCTGGATCATTCTGTCTTTGATTAGTGACAAGCCATGAAAAACTATGTGCTCACCCTCCTTACACAAATCTGTTCACTATAAGATCATCATTTTTCTTGTCTTTCAATTCTTGGCTCATTTTTTCTTCCTCAATTGCATCTCTGTGTAACTTACAAAACTTGCCAAGCTGATTTGTATTGCTTTTAAAGGACAGTGTGACTCTGAAATCTGCTGCCAGACCAGTCCTGACATTCACATCTCTCTCCCAATCCACTCAACCCAGTGTGATGACATTTAGATGTGAGGCCGTCAGCACTGAGAAAAACACTAATGTAGACGTCTACAGTGTCCTCGTGTCCAGCAGGCTAATTCTGCAAGCTTTAGGATGGTTTGTCCACCATTCCGCCTCTCGGCAGCTCAACTGGTGTGGATGAGCTTTTATTACACCCACACAGCACATAGTCCCAGACAGCCTCTGAGACACTGAGATACCCAGAACTGAACCAGGGGGCACACGTGCAGGGTCACCAAGAGATGCTGAAGTCATGAACACTGCAAAACCCAAAAGTGAGCTTCATAACTCAGCTGGCCTATCCATGCACTTCCCAATTTCTTTATAGCAGCTGTTGCGAGGTTCAAAAACTTTACAGAATGCTGAAAAAGTCAGATTAGAGATTAGATTTGATGCCTTACACTTTGAAGTGGTTCATTACGCCATTAAATGCTTGCAATGACAAAAAGTATGCAACCATATTGATGATAGCTAGTATACAGGAAAATAAATCAAAATAGCAATCGATCACACCTTTTATATACAAGCAAAATAAATATCTTGATTTTTTTTTTTTTGACGAAAACTACACTTTCCCTTTAGGTTCAGTGGGATTTTTGCCAGTTAAAAGTAAATCTCAATCTAAAGTAAAAGCTTTTTAGATGATATTCTCATTGAACACAGCTTTTTGTCTACATAGCATAGTGTGTTTAGTACTAAACATTTTTAGATTTTTTATTTTTCTAATTTGCCTTATATTATATTTTCTAATGTCCTTGCATCTGTGGCTCTGTGTGTTTGTGCAGTTTTCCTCCATATTCGAAAAAAAGTTTTCTGATTCTGATTCCTTTCATCTTTCATTGGCTGCCTGTTTTCTGCCAATTTGACCGATTGCCAAGATGTTCTCTAAATCAAGCCATGGACTATAATACTAAATTAGCCATGGACTATAATACTAAATTAGCCATGGACTATAATACTAAATTAACCAAATGCTGTTCAAACAAAAATGCCTCACATGCAAGACTTTGATTGGGCCTCTGATGGGCCTAAAGCTGCTGTTTAAAAATGCTACATGAATACATTTCAGTTACACTGATTTAAATATATGCAATGAGTTCACTTTCTTCTAAAAGTTTTTATTTATTTCTAATTACGCAACCTGAGGAGAAAAAGGAACATGCCCCCAATTTTAATTTAACACACTGTACCAAATAAGACAGAGGTTATTGTCACTGAATGTAATTCTTGGACATTAAATCACATTTATAAAATCCTTGAAGTCATATTTGCCCTGAATATGCACAGTAAAGTGAGTGCTGTACGTGCCAGAAGGGATTTGAGTGAGCTGACTGTTGGATGCTAGTGCAGAGGACAGTCCGTATGATATAATAATGACGTAAACGCTTACATGAGCTGCATTCTTTATCATCAAACCTCCAGACTTGACGTGACTGGGTCGTACTGTCCGTCTAAAGAGATTACACTCATCCTGGGACCCCTGAGACCCTAGGTGGGTGTGTGACTGTATGTGTGTGGGTTTGTTTCTCCTCTCTTTCTTCCAGCTTTACTCTTATTGAGCCCCCTACAAGGCAAGTGTCTGTGTTTCTCCCCCTCTCTCTCTTTCCCTCTGCATGCCCTGTCGAGGTAACAGGCTTTTTGCATTTAATCCGTTCCTCATTATGTAACCGTGTGAAGTGTCCTTCTGTATTTTGTACTGCAATACCCTAATGGCACTTTGTAGGTCAAGTTATTTATTAAACTATTTATTGCTTAATGAGCTCTATGGTGATCACAACAATAAGGGGTTTAGCCAGCAACAGAATCTGGAATAGGGGTCTTGGGAGAAAAGTGTGTGTGTGTGTGTGTTTGCATGTCATCTGTTTCTGTTGTGCCAGCACCTTTTGAGTGACAGCATCTCTCTTACCTTCCTTATCAACAGTCTGAGAGAAATCTTACATGGCTCATCTGTCCAGTCACGTTTAGCTGTGACTGCATTAACTTTCCACTCGCATATTATTGAACCAGATGTAGTGAAAGTGGTGTTTGAGGTATATGATATGTTCTGTAGCTTTTTCCATTTGAGTGTTGACCCTGGGAGCCTCTCTGACTGCCATGTGTTTTTGCTGATTCTCTCTCCCTTCCTGTCTCTATCTGTCTTATTACAATAGGTGCAATTAATCCAGCCCCCTTAGCAACACACAGATGATATTTGAAATACCTTTGAATTAATTTAAGGTGTGTGTGTGTGTGTGTGTGTGTGTGTGTGTGTGTGTCAGTGTGTGTGTGTGTGTTTGTGCAAGAGGTTAAAACTCCTGAGCTGTCTCTGAACGAATTTTAACCAGGGATGCTGACGGAGTGAGCAGCTATGTAGCGAAAGTGAGTGTGTGAATAATGTGAGTAAAGTTTGTGTGGGCTGCAGAGGAAAGGAGCTGCTCCATTTTAATCAGGCAGCCTTCAGAGTGTGTACCACGCAGCCACGAGCTCCTGCTGAGGTACACACTCCCTAACACAAGTGTACACACACACACACATACACCATTCACCATGCACTTACTCACTTACTCATCTGCTCTCTCTTACTCTCTTCATCTCCTTCTCTCTCTCTCTCTGTCTCTGTCTGTCTCACATGCACACGTGCACACACACGCACACACACACATGCACACACACACTTGAAATTCATTTGCTTTTTTTCAAATACAGCTTGGGTATTTAACCACTTACACATATGTACACGTGCGCTTACACACACACACACACACACGCACACACACTTGCACTGACACACACACACACAGCTGTGTGTAGAGACTCTGCCAGTTTGGGAGTCTGTGAGATTACAGAGCAGAAGCTGTTCAGCCAAAAACCTAATTTAAACCAACATAGACCATTTCCAGGTTCATTTCCCCTTTAAATCCCTACAGCACGCTTACACACACACACACACACTCACTCACACATATACACATACTCACACTCACTGAGGGTGACTTGGGATTAGAGTGTTTGGCGCGTGTCCTCAGTTCAGGGTTACTCTTGGACTACAGGTCTGCACACACTGACCGAAGTGTATCGTAGACTTTTGGTTTTGTAGGTGTGGAGGGGGGTGTTAGAAAAAGCTTATTGTTTAATATATACACATACTGCTCCTCATCAACAGCCAGTGTGAGACAAAATGCTTGTGCTGTACTGCAGGGCATAACCAGGCTGCCAACATCAGGGACTCAAGACTTACCCCATTGACCAATCCCTGTTTAGCAACAACTTACAAATTGTTCAGTCCCGTAGCAGCAGGTGTGGACAAATTTCAGTTAAAAGATGTGCCTTGTGTGTGTGTGTGTGTGTGAGAGAGAGAGAGAGAGAGAGAGAGAGAGAGAGAGAGAGAGAGAGAAAGTGAAAGAATGAGAGAGAGAGAGATAGAGAGTAAGAGTTAGAGTGCAGGTTGGGGAATATGTAATCAAGTAAGTCTGACCAGAGTGGAGGATGTTCCAAAGCCAGGAATTCACCATTAAGTCCCATCTTTCAATGATAAGTGTCGTATAAATATATATAATATATATTTATATAATATTATGACTAATATTACAGATAAAGTATTTGTCAATGTTGGTGTGAAAGCCTTTTAATAGTAATGTGCTAAATGCATCATATACTCAGAAAAAGAGTGAGTTGAAATGGCTTCAGATAAATGTTCAGATTTGTTTTCTGTCAACCCATAGTCAACCTGCCATTTAGTAGTAATCTGCTCTTGGAGGAATGAGAGCAAGTAAGGCAAAGATGATGGTGAGCAGGAGTGCTAGAGAGAGAGAGAGAGAGAAAGAGAGAGAGAGAGCAAAAAGAGAAGTGGGGAAGGAAGGCTGGTTGGGAGTGATTAGCATAATGCTTAATCTTATCTATGGGAATTAGAGATCTGCCAGACAGAGAAACAGACCGAGAGAGAGGGAGCGATAGAGAGAGAGAGAGAGAGAGAGAGAGAAATAAAATGCTGAGCCACTGGAAGTCTGCTATTGAATCCTAAAACGTATGGTGTGAAAAGTGAGGGATGTGAATGGAGGCGGAGAGGGCACCAGCCTGACAGAGCTGATGAAGGCTCAGGGGCCACAGCAGTGTGAATTGAGTGGAAGCAATTAAATGAAAGAGAGAAAAACTGCAAGACAGAGAGAAAGGGAGAGAGGGCAAATTTCCCCAAGACCACCTCAGCCCTGTATTATTCTCGAAATCTGCCTCAAATGTAAAAATGACGTAAAGACACATGCAAACAGGACTTCTGTGGAGCAACAGTGCAGAAAATTCCCATGAAGCCCCCTTGGTGGCCACTTACAGTGCTTATAGAGCAATCAGTCACTTTAAAACCACTGACAGGTGAAGTGAAGAACACTGATTTTCTCAATACAATGACTCCTAACATAGTGCACATATTAGCACCAAGTGATCAGTTCTGGTAGTTGATGTGTCTGAAGTTGATGTGTTGATTTTCTTTGAAGTCTAGTCAGCAGATCATCTCCAAAATGGTAGGTCTTCTGGGCTTTTCTCAGTATGCAGGGGTCAGTAGATACAATGTGGTCAGAGGAAGGACAACCAGTGAACCAACAACAAGGTCATGGGCACTGAAGGTGCATTGATCCATGTGGAAAATGAAGCCAGTCTGACCCAATCCCATGAACTGAAGAAAAGGTAATGCTGGTTAGTATTGATTTTATCAGTCACACATGGTACATCACAGCTTGCTGGTTGGCTAGGTGCACTTGGACATCTTGGTGCACACCTTCAGAGGTCTTGTGGATTCCATGCCTCAATGGATAAGAGCTGTTTTGGCAGCCCGAATGGGACGTACCCAATATTAAGCTGGTGGTTTTAATGTTATGGCTAATATGGTGTCGTTTATTACTGCTCTATCTATGACAATCTTTTGAACGGTAGCCTACATTAAGGAAGAACTAATGGTAATTAGTTCTGGTGTGAATTGAGAGTAGAGATAGAGAAATCTACTGGTACAGTTTCCAATGGGCTTTTGTAAATTACCACTTGTAGAGACTCTGCGAGACTGAAAGCTGCTTCTAGTGCATTAGAGTGGATGTCAGTCATAGCTTGTTAACTGGCGACCAGTCTGAATGAATCACTTGGGAACCAGGATTGATACCGCAAGCAGCCCTTCAGGGAGCGTTTAATAACCGCATAACTCAGTGAAGACGCGCCGCACGCTTTCCATTACTCACACTCTCCCTCTCACACATGCGCACACACACAAGCGTCAGCCAGCAGAAAATGTACTACATGTCTCAACTCGACAATACGACGTTTGGCAGAGTGCCGTGTATCAGCGCTGAGGTCCGGTGAGTTACCATTTCGGAAAAAAGAAGCATTGTTTCCTAGAGAACCTAGAGAAAGAAAAAAACTACTTTTCCTACAAGCTCCGACACACTTGACTTTGAACGTAAATGCTTTTGATCTAAAAATGGTACAGAATGTAGTTTCCTATGATTTTTCTATCTCTATATTATGTATTTTAAACGTCTGGGCACAGTGGGGACAGAACCTTGCTCAAGAGTACCTCAGTGGTGCCACTAGCACTCCTGGGATACAAACCTATGTTCTTCTGATCACAGGTGCAACTCCCTAAACACTGGCCCCATATTATTAGAACTTGGGAATCCCAGGACTAGCACAGACTTACTGTCATGCTCAGATTCCAGTGTGCACACGGCAACTGCCACACTAAAGCAGAAAGTACTTTTACAGTCACTGAGTGGGCTATGCTGGCGGTGAGTGTATATGTGTAGGTGGGCTTCTACACTTCTCTTTTGTGTACAGAATAAATAAAAACATTCTTCACTCTGTTGTAAACAAGGATTGGACTTGGTTTTGCTCTGTAAAGTGTCAGCCTCAGGGAAGTGGGGAACGGTCTGGTCTTATTGTATCTAAATGCAGAACACAAGGCCACGCTGAGCGAAACAAAAACAGCATGAAACTTTCAGGAGGACGGGCTCTTCCACAGTCAAACACTGCCGGCTCATCGGCATGCCAGTGGGGGAGATAAAGTTAAAGTTCAGAGAAGTAAATGTAAATTATTTTAAGACAAACTAGGGAATCAGAAATAGTACACCACTAATTAACTGTTTTTTCGTAGGTTTAGTCAATGTTTATTGTGCACAGAAATCACCAAACTGTACTGTGGACCTCCAGGGCTGATGTTGCTCATCTCTACAATATCCCTACCCATACCAGAGCTGTGCACTCGCTCCAGGGTCTCCGTGTGTTTACGCCTCCCAGTTTGTGTGTGGCAGTTATTCCTCGGGGTACAGCGCATGATATAGATGTGTGTGTGTGTGTGTGTGTGTGTGTGTGTGTGTGTGTGGTTTGTGCGCCCTTTAGTATTCCACTTGTGACCCTTCAAACCTCTCCTAAGAACATGTGAGCCTTCAAACCTCCTCTAAGAAGAAGACTGAGACTAATGATACAATTTATATATTTCAGCACTAAGCAAGAGAAACCTATGGGGTATTTCTAAACACTCCCTGCTTGTTAGTATCTAAAAAGTGGTTAAGAAACGGAAGTGAAGGAGAACGGTTGAGGCCAAGAGAGTATCTGGAACTCTGCTCGTGTACTGGGAAGTGCAAAGCAAAACCCCCAAATCACTGCCAAGGACTTACATGGACATTTAGCTGGCAGAGGAAGAGTGACATGCTGGCTCACTGCACAAAGTGGGAAATGGACAAAAAATATGAAGAAGAGGACAACCTTAGTTGGCTGCAAAAAATCATTAAGGTTTTTTTCAGTGAAAAACAAATCTTTTTTTCAAATGTGTTAAATTCAGCAAATAAATTGTACTTGTGCATGAAGCAAACATAAAATAAGAAGAAATAAGTCTTATATATTCTGGGGGCTTTGTGTGGAATACACAGTTATATATGCTCAGTATATTCTCATTTGTGGATGATGCAGTGGGTTAAATTGTCCATTTCCTCAGATTTCTTCTGCATTCTGCCCTTGAGCTGTATCCAAAAGCACATAGGGTATTAAGGCAATGTAAGATAGAAGGAGTGACTGAAGTCACCCAGAAAACAGGCTTCGGTAACACATTAAAAGCGAGATATTACTGTGGAGGAGATATACTGGAGGAACATCAGTGTGAAGTGTTACAGGTCAGCGACCAGCAGACAACTCAATTCAGCTCCGGCCTGCAGGACAGGACAGGAGAGTGGGGTCATTTTTTACAGCCTTACGGCACACTACAGACACTGCATGGATCACGGAGCAGCCTCCAATCCCTCGCTCCAGCTGTTTGTGTGTGTGTGTGTGTGTGTGTGTGTGTGTGTGTGTGTGTGTGTGTGTGTGTGAACTCCAGCTGTTGCAATTATAGTCCCTGAATGTTGGGATAATACAAATCCCATCTGTTGCGCTGTCACTCAGAAGAATACGGCAACCTAAGAGCAGCTGTTGAACAGAGTTCGGCTTAGTTCAGTCACACGAATCGCACAGCAACAAGGAGAAAGCCAGAATCAGAAAGATGGATGACAACAGCAGATACGAGGAAAAAAAGCAACAGTTATGACTGTCGGTCTGGTAAATAGTTTGAGAGGAAAGGCCACTTAAGACTAACAGTATAGAACACACACTTTTATGCTTTGTCTCCTCTGATTCAGCTCAGGCTCCAAATTGGATGGACCATACTGATACATTGCTGCCTTCTATCTTGATGTTATAGGTTTACTGTATTGGCCAGTCTAGGAGAGAGAGCAGGGTGAGGATGAGAGGGCAGGACAGGACATCAGCTGGGTGGAGAGGGAGACGAGCAGACACTCAAACAGAAGTGCAGACACTCAAAGAGACAGAGGGAAAGGGCAGATAGCTGAGGGCTCTTTAGCTGTCTGAAGGAGAGAGTGTGTACATGTACAGAAACCTCCCTAGGCAGCGGATGGGCTATTGTCTTCAAAACACCAACACAAAGCCCCCTAACAATCTGGCTCTACACAGCAAGTGTCAAGTGTGTGAGTGTTAACCACTTTAGTGTAACAACAGGGGCTTTAATATAGGGTTGCTTGCTGTGGTATTATGATTTGAACTGTTGAGTACAGAGGGGCTTTAGGACGCTGCAGAGCTTTAAACCCTGAGGCTCTTAGACCATAAAGCCTTAAAGACTTAGATGATAACTCTTAGAAGTTATCTAACTTTTCTGCAATGTTTGTATGTAATTGCATAATTGCTAAGCATGTTACATCACACAGATTTTCAGTTATAAAGCGATTTTTTATTCTGAGGTCAAGATTTGATTCGATTTTTGATATTGATGTGCCCATAATATGTTAATTGTACTAACACTCGGTTGTATCTAGTTATATACCACACACAGCCCCAGGAATCAGCCCACTCAGTTGAGCTCAGCTGTGCATATAGCATAAGCCTAGACTGTACTGCTGCAACTTTACTCTCATATGATGCTAGTTTTGATCACTGACAAAAGAGAGACCCTCTCTTTCAGTACACAGTTTTTACTTATTTCAGTAATGTACTGAAACGATTATACCCTCAGTAATTACATAATTAATTACCAATCTCCTTGTTTCAGTGGGTGGTCCAGTATTACATTGTAATAACACAGTTTAAAACCCAATCTGCCTGAAATAGCTTTTATAACAGCTGAGACCTTCAGTAATATGTCATTGTCCAGTCCCCCCAACAAGCATAGGCTTCACCATTCCTAATTTGACTTTTAAGATTTTAAAGTCTGTATTTGTGTTCATTGGTCACAGACTTTGCAGCTTGGCTTCAGCATATCAGAATATTATTTAATCCTTACTAGGCTCGCTGGGACCTGGAGCCAATCCTAGGGTCAGTGAGTCACCATGGTCACACACACACACACACACACACCCACACACACACACACACACACACACACACACACACACACACACAAACACACACACACATCTTGCCCAAACACTCACACCCACGATCAATTTAGAAACCCCAATTCACCTCATCAATTGTCATTTTATATCTTATTTTCCATCATTTACATTTAACAATCCACACTGTAGACCAGAAAACATCTGGTTCCCTTTTAACTGCATGCTCTTTGAAGATCACATAAAAACAGACCTTTTATTTGTCAAGGTTTTATTTTATTTGACAAGGCTTGTTTATTTCTATCATGGCACAACATGTTCCACTGTTAAAAATATCCAAATTGTGGCTGATCCCATATAGAGTAATGATATGCCTGCAGCAATTGTGGCTTCTGTGGTTTAAAGTGAGTCTGCTGCTCATTAAATGGGAGTTTTTCCTTCCAGTGTTGATGAGGCCACTAATGACTGGTGAAATGCTAAAACCTGCATTATGTCTCTCCTCCAGGATGAAACAGAGCGCGGGTGCGTCCGCATTGACCTCCAGCCTGCAGCGGCACTTGGACTTGCACCTGAATCCCAGCTGTGGGGAGCGTCTCTGCTGAGCAGGGGTGGGAAGTGATGAGTAATATTTACTGAGGTACTCAACACACTCAGTTACAGCTATCATTTCCTCAGCATTTTTCAAATCATTATATATCCACTCAGGAAAGTTTGAGACTAGTTTTGGGCTTATTCATGCATTAACAGAGAATCAGAGAGCATTATTCTATAGGTTTCCAAGAACCTTTCCTCACCTAACTTGTGCTGCAATGGCATTTGTCTCTCAGCCTGGTAACAGTGTTTCTGAAACATTAGCAGTGAAATGTTATCCCTACAGTTAATGGACGTTCATCATCCTAAAACTGCACCCATGGAGTACCAGTGGACAGTTCTTCTGTAAGAACGTGTTTTGTTATTGTGTTTTTTGTCCTTTTTGTTAATTTTTTTTATCAGCATTTTTTAGCCGTACGGTAAATAAACTTGCTAGCGATGTTTTTGTTTATTTTTGCGTTGCCAGTAAGAAAATGGCCTCTTTCTAAGTCCACCTGTTTTTATGACAACATTTTGGCTGATCAAAAATCTGTGATGCACCAATTTGTAATGCACTGATTTGCTATGGAAAAACATTTTTCATGGTACAACAAGGTTCCTTGGGCCAGTGGAAAAGTGTCATATCAGTCCTCAGTTCCTGTCCTGATAGATGCTAGCTTTTAATCTGATACACTTGTTCTGGCTGGTTTATGGAAAGGTAATGAAGGGACTGCTAGCGGAGTCATTATTCCCAACCTCAAAAGCTAAGCCCTGCTTCGACTGAAAGCACCCTTACAATAAACAGGAAAGAGAAAACACAGTGGAACGAGGGGTTGAGGGGGGAAAAAAAGATGGATGAGTTTTCTCTCTTTCTTTTGAACCCGTCTTCTAAAGCTACACTCTATTTCCAAAAAAATCCTGCCATGAGCCGTCGAGTAGGAAGCATTTAAAATTTTGATTTATTTCTTTAGTTTTAATTAAAGCCATCCAAAAGCGTTACATAAAAGCTTAATTTTGGTGCAGGCTTAGCAGAAATGAGCTTTTCAGGGAGCGATTAAAAAGAGAGGCAGTCACAGCAACCCCACTAACACGTGGAAAAGAAGGGATGGCGTTGGATGAATGTGGAAATAAACAGACAGCATGCTGAGAGAAAGAGTGGACAGCAAGACCCCATGTGAATGGATGCAGAAGAGTGTGAGGGGACTTATGAATCCATTACTACACTCAAGTTAGAGAACCAAACACTCAGGCTGGTCCTTCATTTGAGCTCATGTCTAGTGGATGAAGCCCCATCAGGAGCGTGAGGACAGTTCAAAGCAGCTTGGCTACAGTGTCAACTACAAAACCCCATTTAGGTCAGGTCACATAACATCATCCGAATCTATAACAAGGATAAAAGAGAAAAAAACCCAGAGAACATGCACAGGACTGGTAAACACTGGTATAGAGAATAAATATCAGGTACCTGTGTACTGATAAAAAGACTTAGACCAAAATAAGGAGCAGAATTGTGTTAATAAGGTCACTATTTTACACAATAATTTACCATATTGCTTCAGTCCGACCAAAATTGTATGAAATGTTCTTACCAGACAGACTTACGGTCATATACTACTTCTACTACTACTACTACTCATAATAATAATTAATATACATATGTTTTATGCTCAAAGCTGAGTTAAATATCAAGCTACTCAATCAAGCTAAATACATTACAGAAAAGCTATAAATGAAAATATAACATAGCAAAGTAGTTTGATCCATTTTAAATATGGCTGTGCTGTATTCATGTAGAAGTGAAAAGATATTTTTTGAGGGATGGAGTCAGTAAGAGAGAGAGAGAGAGAGAGAGAGAAAGAGCAGAGAGAAGTGGAATTTGCCAACAGCAATTAAGAGTTTCAAGTGCTGTAGCTGAGCTTTCTGGTGCAGGGATGCTCGACCAATAAGCTGGCAGAATGGTAACAATAGCTCTGTTGTGCTATCGCTCTGAAACAGATTGAGATTAGCTGCATATGATCCAGAGAGAGAGAGAGAGAGAGAGAGAGAGAGAGAGACCCTTAAGTGAAGATGAAGAGGCTAGATCCCTAACTCCCCCCTCTCGCTATGCTGTTCCAGTTCAGACCCTCAGCACTCTGTGGGTGATGGTGATTCATCAAAGTCAAAAAGATGCATGAAAACTCTGGAGCACAAGCAAAATACAGTCATCTCTCGAGTGAGGTCAGGAGCAAATGAAGCGTGTCTGTTTTGGGGAGGCGTCTTTTGAGCCAGTTTAAAGTACTGTAGAGTGTAGGCCTCACCCAAGGCTGTGACACAGCTTTGACTGGGGACAAAGTGGTAAAATGTGAGTGCTGTGAAACGTTGAAAATGATGCAAGGTCTAGTCATTACAGGCAGTTGGAGCTGCAACTTTCTCGGAACTAACCGAGGTGACATTTTATCTCGAACGCTTTGGAAGGATGCGGCCCGCCTGCGCTACCTCAGAAAATATGCGAGACAGGCATGGCAAATATTTAAAACCCACAGACAGTGTTTAACAAGTGTAAGAAGAACAAATGTCAGCTAGCTCAGTCACCAGTGTTTGGAGAGCCGCAGTGTAGCAGGGGAAGATAAAAATGTATCCTGAAAAAAAAAGCGCTTTTGTTGCCATTCTAAGATCCTTCAGTTCAAAGTTTCTTGGTCTCTATTTCTGAACAGCTCTTGTTGAAAAACCTCAAAAACACCTCTAACAGATCTCAGGATTCTCAGAGAAGACTGCACTAAAAAGTGATGCTTTGAATATATTTAGCTCCAATGTGGGCTTCATGTCTACAGAAATAACATACTTTATATGGAGAAAAGTATTGGGACGCACCCTTTAATTACTGAATTTAGGGTGCACTTTACTTCCAGTGAAGGGTTTAATCTTAATACTTCATCAGACCAAGACATTTTGAACAATGCCATGTTTCCAACTTTGGGGAAGAACCTGTTCTATTCCAGCATGACTGTGCCTTAGTGCACAAAGCTAGCTCCATAAAGACAGTCCTGACCTCAACCACCCCCAGCACCTTGGGGATGAACTGGAACGGAGACTGTGAGCCACACCTTCTCGTCCAAAATCAGTAGCAAACCTCATAAATGCTCTACAGCATGAATGGACACAAATTCCCACAGAAACTCCAAAATTTTGTGGAATTTATCCCAAGAAGATAGGAAGCAGCTAGAAAAATGGAAGCTGTAGTTGGGGAACCAGCTCCATATAAAATCTAACACAATACAAATCCACACATTTATTGATATAATTTATTGAGGAAATTTGAATAAAATGAATTCACTGTATTTTCAATCAGCTTTGAGTTTGTGTAAGTTTGTGAAAATGTTTGTGAAAATGTGTAGCCCAGAGAGCACAATGTATCAGACAGATTTAGGCGGGCTTATTTAAGCTTCATTTCATGGCTCTGCTCGCTGTTCTGGTATACTGGGCTCAGTAATAAAGATCTGTGAGATCCAGTCATGCCTATGAGTCATAGGTTCTCCTACACTGTATTTTAAGCAGCCTATTTACTCCAGTAAATCACAGCACAAACTGGATGCGTGCCTGTGTCCTATGCGCCAGACATAGTCCTGTGGGTCAGTAATTTAGTGTCATTGTTATAAGTCAGAAATAATCTAAAAGTAATAATCAAGTGGTAGTAGCAGTCAAATTTAGTCATAGTAGTTTGCTGTGTACAGTTTAAATGTTTTTCAGTTATTTATTTTTTATTTTTTTCAACTGTGGGGGATAACAGATATTAAAAAGCAATGAAATGAAGACAAATCAACACATGCAAAAGTAAGAAAAAACAAAATAGTTCAACATTTTTACATTTAAGTGATTTATTTATTAATTAATGGTTCATTCAAAATGTAAATTAAAGGTGAATTTGTTGCTTCAATTAGCAATACATGCATAATTACATCGGAATAGCATACTACATAGGTTACTACCATGGTTATTACATCATTTGGGCATGACATTTCCCACTCTATCCTCTTTACATTGACATTGGATGTATATTTCAGTTTTAACCATGAATGAGGTTGACACTCATAGCTGGATCTTTGTATCCAACCAACCAATGACAATATTTGGCAGTTTTTAAATTGAATAAATCTCCATTTCATTGGATCGACTGACAGCTGCTTCATGATATTTCTCTGAAAGCTTGAACTCTTCCCCTGATCCCTTGGCAAACTGTAAATCTTTCTTAATCCTCTCTGATCTGTTCTGTCCAAACTGCCAGGGAGGAAGTTAATTTCTCTCTGTTGTCTCCTTCAGTGAGAAAAATTCTGTTGGATACTGCAGTGTATTGTACATAGGGCAGAGTTACATTTTGGGTGACATACACACGCCGGAGACAAGGGGACAAGGAAGATGTTTTGGGATGCAGCCATGCCCTCTAAACCCACCAGTGTTTGAATAAATCGATATGGACCAGACTGATGTCAGTTTTCATGTCAGTCGGGCTGAATCTCGGAGTGGAGGTCAGAGAGAAGACACTCAGGCAAACACATCAGCCTTTCTCTATAAATAAAGCACACAGACTGTATTTATGACTTCTTCAGGGCTTTATCTGGATAGTCTGCCACAGAGATATAAGTGAATGCGAATGCATTATTCTGAGAGAAAAGATAACCTGTTCTAAAAAGATATGAATACAGGTACAAATACATTTTTTACTGGTACAGGTTCCTCTCAAAGTTTTCATTCGCAGAAAACGTCCAACTTCCGCCTGTCAGTCCTTTTCTAAGGGAGGCTGATTTATGCCTCATGCCTTAATAATCTCCAAAATATGTCTATACCAGCTGCATGAAAATTCAGAAGCACCTCCAAAAGCTCATTTCTTGATCTGAGAAGTGAACTTCCTCTCACCACTCAGGAAAAAGATGTAGTCCAAAGAGTAGAATGATTCAGACAGGTTTTGGTGGGCTTGTTTAAAGCATTAGTTCAGATAATTGTGCTAAAATTGATCAAATTGTCACTGAGAAACATTGTTGTGTTGATACAGTATCTTGCTAGCTTGCTAGTGAAAGTTAGCATCGCTAGCATGAATGATTGAAACTTTAAGCTTTTTGCTGTTATGCTGCAGCCCCTGTGGTCGAGTAATGAAGATCAATATGATCCAGTCCTGGTTGTGAGTCATGGTTTCTTCTACACAGTGCTGTTTACATTTCCCTACAGCAGTACGTGCTTAAGATGCCGGGAACATTATTTCTGTAGAGACCAGTAAAATCTGAGTCATCAAGTTGAAGCAGCTGCAGTCGTAACACAGGAGAGGTCTCAGGCAGGTCCTAATTGTCTGCCCATCATAGCTAGTTGCACTGGACATGCAGCAGATGTGATTTAGGGAGTGGCGAAAGGAAAAAGAGCGTCAGTCTGTCTTATATCATCCATCCCCATGGACAACATTTGTCAGCTTGTGTGAGACCTGTCCTGACTATTTTCCTAAGTCATTGCTGTCAATACTGTCTCTTCCTATTGGTCCAATAACGTTTCATTAGATGTAATGTGTTATTTTTCACACTTTAGGTGCATCCAATTAAGCACAAAGTAGTTAAGATGGGATCTGCAATGAGTTGCCACTATCTGAAATACCCACTATTTAGGTTTACATTTAAAAAACACATATTTCACACACATATGTTAACAGGAGTTATGGCATCAAACATATGTTCATACATAAATATTTTGTCCTAATTTAACCATATATACCAATTGGATGAAACTTCAAGCTTGTGTCTTTACTATAAACCTATATATGTCTGTAATTCACTGGGAGGAGTCATATAGCAGTACAGATATTATATATATATACAGTGGGGCAAAAAAGTATTTAGTCAGCCACCGATTGTGCAAGTTCTCCCACTTAAAATGATGG
>JBBKCR010162404.1:0-16330 GCA_037577295.1 Ladigesia roloffi | reverse complement strand
GTGAGGCTTGTAAGATCAGTTTTAACTCAAACACCCAATGGCCAGTTAAAATAAATCACTTGCATCATTGTACTCTACATTTTAAAGCATTGTCCTTTGAAATTTTAAGAAGACATAATTACCTTATTAACCTGTCTAAATGTATTATATTTGATTGCTGCCTGAAACTGCAGGTTGCCTTTTGTTGTTGTTATTCTGTGATATCTGACTGATAAACATTAATATCAATATAATATTATTGATCTTATATCTTATATTAATATCAAGGATCTGTGGTAGACTGAATACTGTAAAGTAAACTGAATGCCAACAGGCTAACATCAACAGTGCTGAAATTGACCACTTTGGGCAGATTTATGAGGCCATACATTGTTTTTTTTTATTCTATAATATTTATGATGCATCAGTTATAAAATGTTGAACATAAGAACTCCCAAAAAATACTGCAGATATATGCAATGTATTCTAGCCTTATGGAAATAGGCGCTAATGCTTGGATGCTAAAGCTACAAACCTTCTCTCTAAAAATAAAACATGAACAAAAGTACAAAACTGACATTGATAATATGCAGAAAATACACAATAGTGACACGTGTACTTGTGATTGGAATATTTTAATATTTACCGCTAAAAACTTATCCAGCTAAACAAATAATGCCGTTAGCTCAATAGAGGACTATGGCAGAGCAGCGTTTGTTTGGAACTTTTGAGGCTTCCATCGACCACGTGACCGGACATGGCGGCGAGATCAAAGAGTGTTGCAGCTCTCTACGGCTCTGGATGGTGCTAACTACAGCGGGGAAATGTAAATGTAAAGGAAGAGAAGCAGAAAAAAAAATGAACACTGACATATTTCTATGAAAATGGCTCTATGCACTCGGTTCAACTGTAAAATCTGTGATATGGAGTTTGCAGGTAATACAGCGTTCGCCACCGAATCTACACACTTTAAGCTCAAGAGCTTGGTCAAACACGGTGAGCGTGCCAAACATTTTGTAGTTGTGGTGTATGGCGTCACATCAATGCCAAGACTAGAGCGCGCAAAATGGCTGGCCGCAAAAATTTCTCTCTAAAGTCGCGAGTGCCAGTGTGGAACTCGAGAACACAAAATTAAGAATCGAGTGTGCGGTTGGGATAATGTTCCACGAAATGTTTCTCTCAAATGCATTTTTTCCTCTCGATCTGTTTAATGTCCTCGCACACGGAGTAGATTATTGACGAACTTTTTGGTTGAGTGAGATTTCTACGCGTGCGGTTTTGGCAGTTTCTGCATATAAATCGTATTGGCCGATGGCTCCTGGTTTTGTGATTGATAAAACAAAGTTCCTACAGAAAACCCAAAGATGCCGGAGGAAGAGGAACGGTGACAGATCAGTTAAACGCAAGTTATAGTGAAGTTACAGTGTATCGACCTGGTAATAATAATTAAATAGTTAGATGTGCTCCTTTTGCTGGTGATCCTAACATTTCGAAGTAGGGAGCACTAGTGCTACCAAGTAAAAATGTAAATTTCGAGCCCTGTACTATCTGTCAATTGAAATTATATCTATCTGTCCATATATCTTTGTATAAGGATACGCGGGGGGGCGTGTGTGTGTGTGTGTGTGTGTGTGTGTGTGTGTGGGGGGGGACATGACTGTTCCCCAGGATTTATAAGTTTGAGAAATGCTGATGTACCCAACTCTGGCTCCTCTTCATTTCCCGTTATTTTCCATTTTTCCACCCTTATTGCTTGTTATCTGGTAAAGATAAATATTCAGTAGAGATCATGGCCCCTTAGCATAATAACGAGACAGTTGAGTTTTAATCACACAGTCTTACTTAATTACTTACAATAAAGTGTATTATGAACATTTAGATCCTATATTTAAGCACATTATCCTAGTATACCTCCTTTATACAGCTTTATTCCTCTTTATCAAACATGCCAGTAATATATTTATATTAAGCTGGAGAGAAGCCTGTATTAGATACAGCAGAATGTTTCTGAGGGGTTATTTGGCCCGATCTCAGCTCTAACTGGCAGCCACGCAAAAAAACTCTGAATACTTGCTCCGAGCGTCTTACTTGTTTCGACCAGTTAGTGCCGGGAAATCAGGCACTCCCATCACATTGAAAGGTTGTTTACATTTTTTGGTTGCCAAAGAATCCCTGAGGGTGACTAGACCTGTTATTTTATGTAGTTTTAAAGCCAATGTGTGTGTTCAGCAGCATTTGGCAGTGTTAAAAAGTGCATGTAGAAATAAAATTTAAAAATTACGATAATAATAAAAACAATAATAATAATAATATTAACTCCGGCCGAATTACTACACATCTGTCTATTTACTTTGCAATAATATGTTTGCTTGGAAATAATCTAAAATTTAGCCAAAGCACTCCTGTTAGGTCATGTTTAATATTGTTCTTACATATGCATAAGACATACATTGTTAAATAGTTTTTTTTAAATTCTATAATATTTACGATGCATCTGTTATATAATGTTGAACATTGGAACTCCCAAAAAATACTGCAGATTGGTATATGCAATGTATTCTAGCCTTATGGAAATAGGCGCTAATGCTTAGATGCTAAGGCTACAAACCTTCTCTCTAAAAAATAAAACTTGAACAAAACTACAAAACTGTACAAAACTGACATTGATAATATGCAGAAAAAATATAATAGTGACACGTGTACTTGTGATTAGTATATTTTAATATTTACCGCTAAAAACGTAAAAAACTGCCGTCACCTCAAGACTATGGCAGAGCAGCGTTTGTTTGGAACTATTGAGGGAAGCCATGGTCCACGTGACCGGACACGGTGGCGAGATCAAAGAGTGTCGCAACTCTTTCTCTCTACGGCTCTGCGGTGACTGTTCTGGCATTGAGATTTTAGATTGGTTAATAATAGCTGTCAATCACTCAGTCAGGTGACGGTGCTAACTACAGCGGGGAATTGTAAATATAAAGAGTAAGTGTATCGACCTAGTAATAATAATTCAATAGTTAGATCTCATATGTTAAATAAAAACGGTCATTCATTTTTGGTGGGTGCTCCTAAATTTTTGCTGGTGCTCCTAATGTTTTGAAATAGGGAGCACTAGTTCTACCAAGTAAAAAAGTACATTCCGAGCCCTGTACTATCTGTCTATTGAAATTATATCTATCTATCTGTCCATATATCTGTTTATGTGGATACGCGGGGGTGCGTGTGTGTGTGTGTGTGTAGGTGGGGGGTTGGGAACACATTGGCCCTGCAGACACAAAGCCTGACATGACATAACTGGTCCCCAGGAATAATACGTTCGAGAAATGCTGATGTACTTAACTCTGGTTCCTCTGAATTTCCCCTTATATGTGGATACGCAGGGGGCGTGGGGGTGGTGTTGATTACACTGGGCCCTGCAGCCACAAAGCCTGACGTGACATGACTGGTCCTTAGGATTAATAAGTTTGAGAAACACTGATGTACCCAACTCTGGTTCCTCTGAATTTCCCCTTATTTTTCATTTTTCCACCCTTTTTGCTTGTTATCTGGTAAAGCTAAATATTCAGTAGAGATCATGCCCCCTTAGCATAATAATGAGATGGTTGAGTTTTAATCTTTCTTAATTACTTACAATAAAGTGTATTATGAACATTTAGATCCTATATTTAAGCACATTATCCTGACATGCTTCCTTCATACAGCTTTATTCTTCATTATCAAACATGCCAGTAATATATTTATATTAAGCTGAAGAGAAACCTGTATTAGATACAGCAGAATGTTTCTGAGTGGGTTATTTGTATGAAGAGAGTATATAAAGTATGAAAGCATAAAAACAGTCCATACCAATGTATAATTTACATCATAATATTAAAAACACTAACACTTTCATTTCCAAATTTGAAAATTTAGCTTCAGAGTTTAAAATATAATGCAACACTTCTGCTGCTTCTTGCTGAGACTGCACCTGTTGATCTATGTTTACTTCGAGGCAGCAAAATAATGTTTTATCCAAGAACTCTTACACTGATCTTCTTGGTTAAGGTCAGTCCCAGACAGCCTCCAAAGCCTTGACCCTCATGCACTTCTTCAGTAATGGTGCAGGTTTGTGTTGTAATGATGCGCTCCTTCACCAGTGCAAGCACTTCACACTTCTTACGTGTCTGTTGGAGCAGAGAGTGCTGTGTGTCCAGAACTCTATGCATAAAACATAACACCACAAGATTGAGAATCTGGTCATGATTGTTTTAAGAAAAAAACAAATATATTTGTGTTTATTTAAAATGCCTTGTATCTACAATTGAACAATAATTACAATAAATAACTATACAATTAACATCTCCAGTCAAAGATCAGGCCTTGAACTCCATATAATATATTCCTGATATACTTTATATACCACCTCCTCCCCGTTACTGTGCAATGTTGGTTACAACTAAATTCCAGTTTATAGTGTGGATAATACCAGTACTGAAATCAAATTCATACCAGCTGCAAAAACGTCTGTGGAGATACCCAAAATTTACCAAAAAATGAAAAAGAGAGGCATTAATAAAAATAAAAACTTACTATTTTACACTTCATAGTTGTGCTAACACTGTAATGCAGAGCCATATTTGGCTTGTTACTTTAGTCACTCATTGACCTTATCTAATTTCCTGCTGCTAAAATTATCAAGCCAAACAGTCAGAACTCACCACTAATCATTTTGGTTAATGTGATAAATTTTGTAAAGCACCGTTTTGAATATTGTGTACACAGTTCAGATGTGTTACGTGTATGTCTATAGTTGTTCTTTTACATAGTAGATTTATACGTTTGATGGAAGGCAGTGATGATTCGATTTTGGTACTTCATTCAACATGTTTACATGCATTAAATAACAGTATAAATCAGTAAAATTTGGAAAATGTCATGTCTATTGTGTTTATAGTAAGCCTGATGATCATGGAAAACAAAATCTTTTTTTAATGCTGTATGTTTGTCAAACTAAATATGAAGGGTTCTCTTAATACTGTACCCAGAGAAAAACACCCTACACTTTATAGCATGATTCTAGGATTTGACTGGTCTCTTTTACCGGCAAACAGAAAGTCACTGTCAATAGTTTTACGTGGGATTGATACGTTTAACTGATTGCAAAATAATCTGGAATGGTCGTTCTCATCCGAGCATTTTATTACACATGCATTCACAGAAGAGAACTTGTCAGGAAATTTCTATAGCATAAAATAATTAAACAGTGCTCACATGCAAAATCACTGTTTGACTCCAGTTACAGGACTTTAACCATGACTTGTGTACATTTATGGCCCCAGTGAGCATGAACAGTAAATAGCTGCTCAGCTCCCTAACCAATCAACACTCAATGGACAGAATGCAAACCAATCAGCACTCAGTGACCAGAATCCTAACCAATCACCACTCAGTGACCAGAATGCCAATGACCTACTACCCAAAAATGATAAGCTGGATAACATGTTAATGTAATCCTAGGTATAGTTTTGGATCAACTGGTCTGGTAGTCTGCACTGAGTTTTCAGCTGCTGGACAGCATTCCAACACTTTCCCATCTGTCTAATATTCATCTAAGCCTTTCGCAGGCTAGTTTGGGAATCCTGTAAACTTTCAGATATGCAGCTTGCAATGAAGGCATTGAAGACGTTTATGCTCAAAAAGCCCAACATTCATGTGAAGGCATGAATGATGGGATAAACAAATGAAACAAGGCATAAACTAAAGGTGTTCCAGAAAATAATACTGAAACAAAAAATAGTCTTGTAATATAAATCATACACAAATCATATGTAAATATACAGATTTTAGTGTTAATATAAACGGTTTGTAACAAAAGCTTGATAACGATTTTATTACAGGTTTTTAGACCCTTGTAGCTACAGCTGTGCAATCAGATAATATTTATAGTTGCAGACAATTTATTGTAATAAATGAAATGACAATACGTTTTTTTGCCTCTATTATAATATTATAGTCAATATTTAAGAAGACGGATAAAATGTTTCATTTCAAACAGATTTATTATGTCTGGTTTATTGGAAATAATGCAGTATGTTAAACGTAGGAAAAAGCATGCTCAAAGTGTTCAATAGTAATTTAGCGCAACTTTTTGTCTGTTCAATCTCATCAGAAGTCTGAAAAATAAATACAACATCAGCAATTCAGAATATTTTATCATTTTCCAATAAGTTTGAATATAATGGAAATGTTTATTTGTTCCCATAATTCAATTCAAGGCATTACATTTTCATAGATTATAAATTCAGGGCTCACAACTTAAACGATTTGAAGTACTTAGTTGTTTATTTGTACATAATTTGGCCTTTCAGCTCATAAAACCCATGAAAACAGGAATTCAAAAATTAGAATACTATGAAGACATCAGCCCAAATTTTTGCACAGGATTTTCCAGGGTTCATTAAGTTGCTTCATTTTGGTTCAGTTGTCTCAGTTAAGTTCAATATGGGGAAGACTGCAAACTTGACAACTGGCCAGAAGAACAT
The DNA here is from genome assembly GCA_037577295.1 of Ladigesia roloffi. Lineage (NCBI taxonomy): Eukaryota > Metazoa > Chordata > Actinopteri > Characiformes > Alestidae > Ladigesia > Ladigesia roloffi. The sequence continues at coordinate 9,833 of JBBKCR010162404.1, read as the reverse complement.
CATTGATACCCTCCAGAGGATGGGTAAGCCACAAAAATTCATAGCCAAGGAGGCTGGCTGAACAAAATTCAAAGATCTTTTTGTAGAACGATCCAAACTTTTCAATGCTACTGCTGTCAGTGTATGATATAGAGAAGTATCTTGGCTTCATTTTGCTGCTTATCGTAATCTGTTGTCTGTATCGACACTAGTACATGCCATTTACTTTAAAGCCAAAATTAAAGCCAATTCCCTGGTAAAAACTCAAAACTGTTTAAAAAAATACGGTCCATCTTATATAACCACAATTCATACAGTAAAACTGGTGTACTGAAACTTATTCAAGACCCTTTTTTTCCTTCATTGTATCACTTACCTTCCAGGACCTTAGGCTTGTGTATCTCCACATATGCAACAGACATAGCCTGAATATTCTGCCAACAAATGCAGTCTCACTTCCCCTTCCAAGTTTCAGCGTTCATACCGCACTTCCTCATGTGGCATAAGGTTTATGGATATGTAAAAATAATCCCAGAAAAGATGCCCACAATGAAACTGTCCAACTCCACTTCCCTACCAGATAACAAAAACCTTCATTCACTTACCTGCCTTTACAGTTATCCAGCAGTTTTTGCAGCTCCACTTCCTGCTTTTTGAGTTTTCCAAATGAAAACGCTAGTTTGGATGAACCCTTTCCCTCCAAATGTATGTTGCCCGGACCAAAGCTCGCTTCACCACTTCCACTGATATTATTTTCAAATGTCCTGCTATAATTCATAAAATCATTCTCGAAGAAACCTGCCAAAAGAAAACCGTTTTCTGTTTTACATTCAGGCAGCTCGACTTATAAATTTCAGGGCATTTTTGAAGATTGAGTTGTCTCAATAGAATGTTAATAACTGAGCATGAATACATAGATAACCTACAATTTTTAGTATACCTGGATCTATATCTTTTTTCTCAAGCAGTACATCCTTGAGTGTGAAGTCTGATGGGATGTACTTGGGTTTTTGCCAGAACCAGAAGCGATTGCGCTTGATGACCAGGGATAAAAGTTTGAGGTTGTCCACCTCATTCAGATTGGACACAGGGATCAGGCAGCCCCCTGTGTCAATCTCAGACACAAATTTACTGGTTGCTTGGGCAAACATCTTCTATATGAAGAACAATGATGTGCAACTGAAAAACAGAAAAAGAGATCATCACCATTATTATCGTCATCATTATCACCAATGTTACAATACATACAGAAAAGTGACATATAAAAGAAAAACTTGAATAAATAAGGTAAAATATTGTACGTATAAAATACTAGGCAGGCCCAGCTAACCATGGTTTTGAATCAAGATGGCAAACTATACAACATTTTTCAAAAAGGACTTTGAAAGAGGGTTTTTCTGGGGTGAAAATGGCAGGAAATCCGGTTTCAAAGACTGCTTTACTGACTAGTTTTTGAGTGACTTCTAAATTTAGGTCAATGGGGAAGTCCTAAATAGGGTTAGAAATTGTTGCCAAAGGCACAAAGTGTGATGCTTTAAAGAAATGATCCTCAAACTTTTCAACATTAAGGCCCACCTTTCTATCTCAGCATGTTGTCGAGGCCCACTTGGCCACATTAGAAGATCTTAAATAACCAATTGCGGACTATTGGCCTGTCTCGATTTTTGATTCGATGCCCGGCTTTTTAAATCTGAGCTAAAACATGCTGGGAGATGAGTCAGTAACAGCAAAAACAATTCATCCACAACTACATAGAAAAAATATAATACCCGGTTGCAGTGACTAAAGCCCTCATTGCAAACACAACTAAACACTTCAGAATTCAGTGGTGCAATACCACCGGCAATGATTTACAGAGGTGTGGACATTAAGCATTATGGTTTTAGAGTGTTCCCCACAAGTGTATTATAAAAATTATACACAACTAAATGATTATGCACTACACTGAGGGGGTTGGGTGGTTTGGAAGTGGAAGTTTACCATCAGTATTCAAGATTCAATCATTTTATTTGTCACATACATATTTTTACATGTACAATGTAAAGTGAATCTAACCCTGAATCACTCCTGACAAAATAGGGAACAAAAAGCATAATATAATTATTTATAAAAAATGTAAATGGTATAATTCTAACAATATACAAATTCTGAACTAATAGAATGTGAATATTAATAATACAGAATAAAAACCTGTTTTAGTACACACATACACATCAGTATATTTAGTTTTACAACATTATTTGTAAAACGCACACATAAGCTAGTTTGTTTGACATAACTAAGCAACTCAACATGATTTGAGGTAAGTGCGTGTGCATGCAGTTTGCATTAGGATATTAATAAGCGAGGTACAAGCTTTCTTTACTTGTTAGCAATCCCTGGAGCTTATAAACTAAATAATTAAACTACTTAGGCCAGGATTATACTTCCAGCTTCTGTGAAAATAATGTGAACACAGGGGCGTAGGTTTGGTTTGGAAAGTGGTGGGGACTTTTTTTTACAATATAGTCAGATACAATGCTAGAAACTTTGGACCAGATAAAACTATATTTGCATACCTCCCGATGACCCCCAATAGACTGTAAGGTAGTGTATGTTACAATGGTTATAATGTATTACAAAACTGGATTTGAAGTCTTGATTTGTAGTTGAACAAAATCCGTCTCTGCTATTTAATAATCCATGCATACAAAAGGGTCACATGCATAGCAATCATATGAATATTTTTTATTTGAGTTTTACATCTCATTTTTTTGCAGAATGATTCAATACATAGAACTCTAGATATGATTATTTTGTCAATATTTCAAACAGGACACAAAAAATAATAACACATGGGCACACACATTTAATAACACACATTTAATAATTGCTCTCAAGCAATTACATTTTTTAAATCTAATTAATTACATGGTGTGGCAGTTTGATAAACTACGTCTGTCCTATAATTCCTGGGGTAAGAAGCACGCGGAGATCTGCAGGCTGATATCAGGTGAGAATGGACATTTATTTCTAACAGCAAACAAAAAGATAGTACAAAGACTGTGCTACAAACTGAAAGGTAGAAAGTATTTCCCGTGAGAAGGAGTGAAAGGGGAGAACCTAAATAGTGCAGGGGAGTCTACGGGAACCTATCAGGGGACAACACAAATTCAGGGCAGGTGAAGACATGATCACAGACAGGTAAAGACTATTTACAATACTAACGAGTGCTTGAGGAGTGTTCAGATGCAAGGCTCTAGCGACCCCTGGTGGCCGCAGATCGGTTCTGTGACAACATCTCCCAGCTTTCTCTCACGCACACTCTGGCCCGCGCTGAGACTCCGCCCCTCTGGAGTTCTGGATGAAGAAAGCTAATGTGGCTACTTCTAGCTCAACCAACAGCTCTCCTACAGACAGTGCGACCAGGTTCACCACTTCCACACACTTTCCCGATGGGCAAAGTGTTGAAATAAACACGTGTTGGTGCTTTGTGTTCACTTTTACCTCTCATGTCAGTGCAGCTGCGCTCCAAAGCTGAAGTGGGAGACGCACAAGCATTTTTTCCAAAAATCAAATATTCCCCTTCAGAGTCAAAATCGGCAAAAACATTCACAAGACACTATTTATAAGCCATTGTGGAGTTTTTTGTCTTCCAAATCTCACTCAACTGAATGGCGCTCTTTGGCTGCTCATGCAGCAGTGATCTGGGACTCGGATCTCCGGCTGGTTACTCATTTACAATTACATTTACAGCATTTAGCAGACGCCTTTTATCCAAAGCGACTTCCATTCCTAACTACAGGGGACAGTCTCCCTGGTGCAACTTGGGGTTAAGAGTCTTGCTCAAGGACCCAGTGGTGGTGCTGGGGGTAGGATTCGAATCCAGGACCTCATGGTCCAGAGGCAAGTGTCTTACCCACTGAGCCTCAAAACTTTAAACGGGAAGATTACGTAAATATCCCAGCCCTAATAATAACCATCACTCATTTGTGAAAATCTTTACAGTATACAATCCTTACCAGGTTACTTTGTCCTGCCTCCACCTCACTTACACTTACAGTTGCTGAGTGCAAGATGACTTTTAAAGCAGTATGCCCTAATAAGACAGATTACATTACTGTGTTCACTGTAAAAAGTGAAACATTGGATTAACCTATTAAAACTGATTAAACAATTCACAATCAAGATTTTACATTGATCTAATACAAAAAAATATTTTAAAAAGCCAATGGAATGGTTGTTTGACATTAGATCAATAAAATCTTGATTGTTGGTTACATCAATTTCATTAGGTTAATCCAATGTTTCACTTTTTACAGTGTTGGCAACCTTACCTGTTTACTACTTTGCTCTATCCTTCCTGAATGGGCTGGACTGTCAGTCTTTCTTTTCTTGCTTGGTTTCTGTACAGCACAACAAACCCAAATGATCTATAACTCCTAACGATGCTATGAAAATTTCGAAAATAAAGTAGGATACCTAGCTAACACGCTTACATGAATTCAAGCATTTCCTCGTCATTCTTACCGAGGCTGAGTTTATAGCGTGCCTACTTACATTTAAGAAATATGCCATTCTATCTCCTTTTGTCGCGTCCATAGTGCTAATCCAACTGCCTGCTAAAAATCATTATTCCACGTTGAACAAGTTAACAGCAATAACAGGAACATATACTAGGCTTGCAGGCCAGTGCAAACTATTGGCTAAAACCATTGGCTGAAACTGCAATTACATAAAACCAGTGACTGATCTATATACAGTCGTTGCATTAAACGTTTGATTAACGCCGCCGCAAATCCTCTCTGAAATGGCCTCGTCTCATTATGAATCTTATGTTTTTAACTAAAATAGATCAGTTTAGTCCCATACTTCAGCTTAAGATCTCCTTTCAGAAGGCGTTGGTGTGTGATTTCACCTGTCCTCCTGCACATGAACTGGCAACAAGTTTCTTGCGTAGTTGCTGTGTTACTGGGCGTATTCACTCGGAATGGAACTAACGCAACTAACGCAGGTCAAAAGGCAGCTAAGTGTACGGCTAGCGAAACAGTTTTTTTCTGATTACGCTGCTTCACACTGTTCGTCGTAAAGCGTTAGGAAAAAGCCAGGCATTTCGATTTTCACGATTTGTGAACATATATTATCTCTGGAGTGTTGGAAACAAAAAAGTAAAGGATTTGTGAAACTTTTAACAATAGGTTATGGTAAAGTGTCCAATCTTCTCAGTATTGTACTCATTCACCAAGTTGCTTGATCGTACCTCAGTGGTGACACTAGCAGTCCTATGATCCGATCACGCGGCAACTCTCTAACAGCTAGGCTACTCCACAAGCTTTCCCAGTATTCATTCAACTTTAGAATGGTTTGATAATAGATAAACATAAAACAGAAGTGGTGGTGGATGTGGAAATCTGATAGCAACATCAAAAAGGTATATACAAAACCAATGGAGAGCTGGGAACAAAAAAGGAATCAGAGAAAATGCAACATAAAAACCAAGATAACCTCCCTGTTGACCGGAGCATTTAGGTATGCAACCTCCAAGTGCAGCTGCAACAAATGGGAGGAATGGGTACTCTGATCACAATCGAAAAGAAAAGCAAAACACTCCAGTCAGAAATAACTGCCTGTATCGTGACAAACAAGGTGTGTAACCTTATCTAATGGTATTTGTAAACACACTAGAAGTGCATCAACAGCCCCCTGAATTCACTGTTTACATCGGCCATGAATGCAACCCAGAAAATAAACAGACCTAGACAAAGAGAGGTGTTTTTCATTCCTCGCACAATACACTAGAACTGAAGAAATTAGAAGTTTATATAATCGTATTATCCTAACCGCTCACAGAAACGCATGTCCCGAAGAACGCTTTAGATATGTGTTTCAGCTATAAGAGAAAACAAAAGGGGCACAGTGGTTTCGCTGTTTTGGCGGGCATCCAAACCGAAAGCAGCTGAAACAGCTCCACTGTCCTTTTCCAACACCCCTGCAGAAGAAGAGCATGTCTTTCTTACCGTTTATCTGCTGTTCCTCAGAGGGTCAGACTCAAATCTCCACTGGGCAGTCTATCACTCTTCCGTAGAGTCAACAAAACACATACTCCCCCTCAACCTCACCCCCCCCCACCTACACACACACACACACACACACTCTCTCATTCACTCTCCGTCCTGATTCCTGTTGCAGCGACAACCCACAGCCACCACAGTAAGAGGAAACTAAAAGCATGTCACAGATCTTAAATGTCACAGGTGTTAATACATTAAATAGGTTACATAAATTGTTATCGTATCTATCTATACTCAAAATTGTATTTACATACAAAAGTCATTATTACAGTAAACTGTGGTTTAATGTATGGTAAAATGTAAGCTTCACCATTTTCAGACTTCATTCCTTCTGGAAGCCCAGTATCACTTGTAGCTCCATAAATTACCTGGTTGGCTATTTTTACATCATTAGATTATATGTTGCTAAGGGAATTTCAATTCAATTAATTCCAGTAATAACTTGAGGCACAGACCAGAAATCTGGAACCAATGTGTTTTTCTAACCAGCTTACAAAATATAAAATCCTTTTTAGAAAAATAAATCTTGCAACATTTAGATGCTTTCTTGTTTTTTTTTATTTATTATAATGTTCATTTGTGTTTTGCCGGCAGAAAGAAACCCACTGCTTATTAAAATGGCTTATAACACTAGAACCCAAGCAATTATAAGTTTATATAATCCTAACACGACTTAGACATTTCTTACCGCTACCAGTGAAAAAAGGTGCCGATGAACCGTGGTTTCGCTGTTTTGGCGGGCCTCCAAACCGAAGAATAGCACGTCTTTCTTACCGTTTCTCTGCTGTTCTTCGGTGAGTCAAACTCAAACATCGACTGTCCTCCCAATCGCTGTTCCGGCGAGTCGTCAACACACACACATGACAACATCCAACAAAATCATACATTTGGCAGGGCACATTAGATTAGTGTGCACATAATTGTTTAGTGTAAACAAGCTTACATACTTTGTCAAGTATGTTGACAATCAGACAAATTAAACCATTGTAGTGGTGTAAGAATTATGTAGCCGTTAAGGAACTGAAGAAAAGAAAAGAAAAAAACAACTAAAAACCCCACCATTTACAATTTTGTTGAATAACCGAATTCAAATGAACCACACAGCAAATATGCCATCAAAACTGGTCCTTTAATAGAAGTCAGGAATCTGATAACAGTGGATAACTGTAGATAGAAAACCATAAAATAAATGAAATTAGTATTATTTAAGCCAGCTCCTCTTCTCCCTCTTCCTCAAATTCACCTTCCTCCTCTGCTGTGGCATCCTGGTACTGCTGGTATTCAGAAACAAGCTCATTCATGTTGCTTTCTGCTTCTGTGAACTCCATCTCATCCATTCCCTACCATGTGTACCAGTGCAGGAAGGCTTTTCGCCTGAACATGGCTGTGAACTGCTCAGAGGTGTGCTTGAACAGCTCCTGGATGGAAGTGCTGTTGCCAATGACGGTAGCAGCCATTTTAAGGCCACAAGGTGGGATGTCAGAGACGGCAGTTTTGACATTGTTGGGGATCCACTCCACAAAGTAGCTGCTGTTCTTGTTCTGAACATAAAAGCATCTGCTCATCCACCTCTTTCATAGACATGCGGCCGCGGAACAAAGCAGCAACAGTGAGGTAGCGGCCATGGCGGGGGTCGCAGGCCGCCATCATGTTCTTTGCATCAAACATCTGCTGAGTGAGCTTGGGGACGGTGAGGGCCCGGTACTGCTGGCTCCCCCGGCTGGTGCGGGGGGCAAAACCTGGCATGAAGAAGTGCAGCCGAGGGAAAGGCTCCATGTTGACTGCCAGGTTTCGTAGATCTGCATTTAGCTGGCCTGGGAAACGCAGACAGGTGGTCACACCGCTCATGGTGGCAGAGGCCAGGTGGTTAAGATCGCCATAGGTGGGCGTTGTGAGCTTGAGCGTGCTGAAGCAAATGTCATAGAGAGCCTCGTTGTCAATGCAGTAGGTCTCATCTGTGTTCTCCACCAGCTGGTGGACAGACAGTGTGGCGTTGTAGGGCTCCACTACGGTGTCTGAGACTTTCGGGGACGGAACCACACTGAAAGTGTTCATGATCCGGTCGGGATACTCCTCACGGATCTTGCTGATGAGAAGGGTTCCCATGCCGGGCCCCGTGCCTCCACCCAAGGAGTGAGTGAGCTGGAACGCCTGCAGGCAGTCGCAGCTTTCGGCCTCTTTGCGCACCACATCCAGCACCGAATCTACCAGCTCCGCTCCTTCTGTGTAAAGGCCCATGGAGTGCATACATTTCTAAAAAAAACTACATTTACTGCCAATTAAAATATAAATGGGGAAATATCAATCTAATACGTGTAAACAGTGGACTGATTAGGAGTTAGAAAGCCAAAAATATATAAAAATTACTGCATCTCAGTTTACAATACTCACCAAATACAAAGTTGTCTGTTCTGAAGACTTGCTCAAAAGGCCCAGACCTTCCAGAGTCCGTTCCAGGGTCCAGATCCACCAGCACAGCCCGGGGGACATATTTTCCACCTATTGAGCAACAGGTTTAATCCAGCCATTTGAAGCACGAAATTTAAACCTAAGGCAGTTTGACGAAGGTGAAGTGCCATTAAAGACTGATTTACCCGAAGCTTCGTTGTAGTAGACATTAATCCTCTCCAGTTGCTGGTCGCTGTCCCCGTGGTAGGCACCGGTGGGGTCTATTCCGTGCTCATCACTGATCACCTCCCAAAACTCAAGTCAATTAAAGTGTGTTAATAAACTTCAGGAGTTAAATCAAATATTAAACTGGTGAAGGGACCATTAAACCACCTTTCAACTATCAAAAGTACGGAGCCCGCAACGTCACCCCAGGAGAAAAAAAAAACCCATGGCGACGGATTTGCAATTCGTGCCCTCAGTTTATAAACCGTACCCACAAATACTTAAACTGTGCCCTCAGATTAACAAATCGTGCCCACGGATTAATAAACTGTATCCACGAATTTCCAATCCGTGCGCTCAAATTTTGTAAGCCGAGCGTTCGGTTTTTGGATACCTACCCACAGATTCATAATCCGTGCGCACGCTTTTGCAATCTGTTCCCACGGCACTGTAAACTGTACTCATGGATTCGTGGCCCCGCCCCCAGTATTTGCCGGCAGATTCAACCAGCCACCTGGATTCATTGAATTGTTTATTTTTAAAAATGGAGGACTTTCTTAATTTTCTTAAAAAGGACAGAGTTGGATGACGCGACTCTGTCAGTATTTCGAGAGGAGAAGGTAAAAAGCAATATAAAGCAAATAATGTCCAAGTTATGTTGTCATTCCATGTTGTCAGCTCTCTGTCTGACTGCAATGTTATAATTGATGTTAAATTTTGCAACATGAAGCGAATTTTGTTTTTTGTCACTTTTCCAGTAAGCAAATATGTGACCATGAACCACAAAACCAGTCATAAAGGTCTTTTTTGGGGGATGTTCTGAAAACTTACATCGATATATGGTTTGATATGGTAGGACAATATTTGGTCAAGATACAAAATCTGGATTAAAATATTGAGAAGTAAAGGTTAGTCAAAACCTTTTTTTCACTTTGCTTTTAGATTAACTGCCAGGGGCGATTTTAGCCCATATTTGAATAAAAGCACCCCCAAAGATTTCGAAAAGATTTCTAACTGTTTTGACAGTTCATGCTGTTTATATGAGACAGTATAAAATATGAAAAATCATTCAGATGTAATATTTTAATAACTAGTATAGATACCCCCCCGCCAGCTGAATTTAACCTTCAGTAACTCTTTCTTTATATAGTTAGGTAGTAGGAGTCAGACCATGTCTCTTATTAGCTGAAA
>JBBKCR010162367.1:0-16333 GCA_037577295.1 Ladigesia roloffi | reverse complement strand
AGCTACCCAATGAGAATTTTTATTCAATCCGAGCACGGATATTAACAAATATTAATCGTATCATACTCGTACTCGGCCAAAGTGCTTGAAACGAGTATCCGGCTCATCCCTAGAAAATATATTACCCCCAAATGGATCAATAATAGGTGTCATAGTATCTTTAACACTATTCTACAGCAAAATTTGCTTCGTTCTTACCTTCGACCATGGGCGTCATTGCCATTCTATCTGAAGGGGAAGTGTCCCCTTGACATTTCATAATTATTAATTTGGACCCCCCTATACTTAACATAAAATATTAGTTCACCCAGCAGTGTTGAATCTTGAACCTTTTGCAAAAGAATCCATTCCACTTAATCCATAGGAGAATACACATTCCAGTGGAGACTTGGTATGCACACAGCAACCCATACACCCACCCACCCAAACCCCGCCCACACCCAAATCCTGTCCCCCACGTGTAGACCGATGCATCCCCCTCACATTAAAAATGCTTCCGAAGCCCCTGCTTTCAACACCCCATCAATAGGCATGCTCCATAAAAATCCTGAATTAAAGAGAGGACGATCCTTCCCTTCCCATGCAGGGTTCTTTCACTCCAGGACTGAAGCATAGCATGGTTGTCCTAGTTGGCTTACCTTCAGGCAACTGTATTGCTTCAGTTCAATCTAAACTCCAGTATTCCCTTTCAGGCTGAAGGTGGAAACCTTTTGGAAAATTGTATACTTATTAAAAAAAGAGCAAATGTTTTGCTTAGATTCATATGTTTAGCTTAGCCCATTATAAATAAAGTTATAAAATCTATGGTCAATTTTGAATCCTCAATTCAACTCCCACAGCCCAAATAGCCAGGAGACCCTGGAGGAAACCAACACCATCACTAGGAGAACATGCAATCTCCACACACACACACACACACACACACACACACAAGACCAGGACCTGGATACAAACCTCCAACCCCAGATGTGTGAGGAAACATCGCTACCCACTGTGCCAAGGTTAGAGATGTTTATCCAAAATAAATAATGGCTATTTATTTATGATGTGTGTCATAAATGTACTCAGAAACAAAAAAGATACAAGGATTTGGGAGCAACTTCTTTGCTCACCAAGATTCTTAACTGTCAAACTTTTCTTTTCCTTCAGTAGAAGAACAGAATGTTCCGCTTTACTTTTACAGAGGTTTCTATGTGTTTCTATGTCAGTTCTGTTGACCGTTTTGTTCGCTGATTTGAATATATGATTTCTGTTTAACTGAATTACTAAAAATGAGTTTAAAACTAAGAATATGAAATATGAAATTAATGTGGTATTATAAAGAGCAGTCGCTGACATTCTTTGTTTAATGAAAGAGCTCTAAATTTCAATTTCTAAATTGTGTTTTTGACACCAACTTATTAATTAGAAAGTGTTAGGATACAACTCCTGCAGTTTCTAGGATAATGAATAATACTGTAACTGTACTTCTGCATTGCCCCGTGCTTTGTGTGGATCTTTCTAGTATATTTGACCTTGGTGACCACTCTACTGAAAAGACTGATTTGAAATCAATAGTCTGGTTTCAAATCTTTTTGTGTCAATAATCCAAATGTACCTTCGAAGGGAAAACAATGGTCATAAGGTTCTGCTGTTTACCTTAAATTGGGTTTAAAGATACACTGCATTCACTTCACCAATAGGAATCTGTATATTTTTATAGCTGTTTTATTATCATTTAGAAAGATAGAACCCTGACATTAAAATAGTGTATGGATTCAATGCAATAAAAATACTTTCAACAGAATTATGGTACAAATTTTTTTCACAATGACAGTTTAGTATCATTTTTCTGAGATAGATGTTCCCAATGTTATGAAGTGTATGATTGATGTTTGGGAAGCAGAAAAAATGCACAAAAGTAATTGAAGCATATTAGACAAAAATGAGAATCAGAATCAGAAAACTTTATTGATCCCACAGGAAACTGCTCATGTGATGACTGCATAAAGACATGGAGACAGGAACATTGTAAAAATAATGTCTAAACATTTTTTAAAAATACAAATCAGTAGGGTATGACAAAATCTCAGTATGAAAACACACTATGAGGAGCATGATATTAGCATGAACACAAACATTTTGAAAAAGAAAAGGGAAAGCAAGAGGTTAAACAAGAACTAAACCAAACAAAAAACTATCAGGGGAATTAAAAGACAGAAAGACAAAGTAGAACTAGAAGAGAACAGAGATTAATAGGAATGGACCTGGACTATACAGATACACAAGGCAAACACACAATGGGTAAACAATGAACCAAAAATGGATAAAACACAATTGAGGAACAAAGCACTGGGGCAAATCACAGAATCCTGAACAAACGCCGAGCAAACAGCAAATCAAGCAACACTGGGGCTGAAACACAGAGAATCAATAAACACAGACTGTAACAAACAAGTATATGTACTAACTAAGGAATGAGGAACTCCTGGGCTGGTGAGCACACATGAACCAGACGGAGGAGGAAACACTGAGGAGGCAGAACTAGGGCTTAGATTCAGATCAAAACAACAACAAACTCACAAGACAGACAGACACATGACAGGGTAAAGAAAGACATAGACATGAAAACAAGAGGAAGAGAGGAGAACATTATAAAGAGGAACAAACACAGAGGAAGAAAAGTAGATATTATATATATATATATATATATATATAACATATATATATACACACACAGCTCCAGGAAAAAATAAGGAAACCACTGATTTCATTTTAATCAGCATCTCTTTGAGTATGACAAACATTCCATGCAAATGTTTGTTAAATTCTGATTTAAGCACCTCAATTCAACTTAATGAGGCAATGATTAGTGATCACCTGAATCACACCTTATTTAATGAGAAAAAGTATAAAACACTGCTGTAACTGTTTTATTCCTGCCCTCAACTGTTTCTGGTTTTAGTTATTCCCCTGATTGTTTTCCTGAAGTTCCCTTGCACTATATATGTTCTCCCCTGCTCACTCCTCCTCATGGGAATATACTGTTCTGTAAAGTTTTCTAGTTTTATGTTTTATCGGCCCTCGAGCCAGTCTTTCTGTTTCCTAAATTAATAAAGTCGTACCTGATACCAGCCCACAGGTCTCGGTGTGCTCTTCAGGGCAAACAGCCGCTGACAGAATATTCCTGTCCCGACGAAGTCCAACTTCAGGACTCCAAGGGCTGCTCTGGCCCCAGTGCCAATGGAGCCCGGCGGCGCAGACAGCCATGCAGCGAGCGGTTCTGGTTTCTGGATGGGACAGATTCGGAAGAGGAGCTCACCCACGGTTGGAATAACCAGGGAGAGGAACGGGTCGAAGTCTTCGACCTGAGAGGCTTTCTACTTAGCCTCCCCCTGTCCCCCAAAGCAAAAGAGCAACTGGAGCGTGGGGAAGCCCGTGAGGACCACTCTGTAGCCCCGGAGTTTGACTGGTACACGAGCTCGGATGAAGAGGAGTCCGGTCTCTGCTGGAACGGACATCGGGGAGGTCCTCTTGCCTTCCTGGATGCACTCACACCAGTCCCCGCCGTCCCCGGCTATGGTAAAGTCCTCTCTCCCTCTCTCCAGCCCAGACGGGTCCTCTCTTAGTCCCTCAGGTCCCGACAGGCCTTCTCTCAGTCCCTCAGGCCCTGACATCCCTCTCTCCATCCCTCAGATCCCGACGGGGACCCTGTCCTGCACCTATGCCTGACACCTCAGCCCCTTGACCCATCCCTGCACCTCATTGTGGGAAAAGAAAGCCCATCAAGTCGGTTCAACCAACCTCAGTCTGGTTTCCGTACCAGTCCCAGCCCTTCTCAGACTGGTTTCCATACCGGTCCCAGCCCACCTCAGGCTGGTTTCCATACCGGTCCCAGCCCTCCTCAGTCCTGGCTCCACACTGGCATTAACTCCAGAGCCAGCCAACGCCTGTCGGGCCTATGACCGGACTCCAGAGCCAGCCGTCGCAGGTCCGGTCCTAGTCCAGACTCCAGTGCTCATTGCCCCTGGTCCGGTCCCAGCCCGGACTCCAGAGTCCGTAGAATCCAGTCCGGTCCCAGCCCAGACTCCAGAGCCAGTTGTCGCTGGTCCGGTCCCAGCCCGGACTCCAGAGTCCGTAGAATCCAGTCCGGTCCCAGCCCAGACTCCAGAGCCAGTCATCCCCGGCCTGGTCCCAGCCTGGATTCCAGAGCCTGTCGTCCCCGGTTCGGTCCCAGCCCGGACTCCAGAGCCAGTTGTCGCTGGTCCAGTCCCAGCCCGGACTCCAGAGCCAGTCGTCCCCGGACCGGTTCCAGCACAGTCTCCAGAGCCAGTCATCGCTGGTCCAGTCCCAGTCTGGACTCCAGAGCCTGTCGTCCACGGGCCAGTACCAGCCCGGACTCCAGAGCCAGCCGTCGCCAGTATCGGCCATCCAGCCTCCAGGGCCCCTTGACCTGTCAGCTTTGCTACCCAGGGCATGGATTTGTCTCCTGGTCTCAGTGGTGGAGTCTCATCTCCCCCTTGCCCCTCCACCTCCACCACATCACTGGGGGGTGGATTCAGTGCTCGCCCTTGACCTCCCTTCCCAGGATGGGAGGGGCTGTGAGGTCAGCCTTGGCGCCCCGGAGTTGCGTCTTTGGGTGGTGGGTACTGTCACAGTTCCAGTCTGCAACTGCCAGGGGACACTGCATGACCAAAGGTGAGAAACACCTGCCAACGTCATCAGCGGCCACCTGGGGGCATAGACTCTCCCCCGAGAGACTACTTCCACCAGCCAAAAAGGAATGCCATATCACTATAAATAGCCATCACCTGTGTTGTGTTCCACTTCTGCCCTCACATGTTTCTGGTTTTAGTTATTCCCCTGATTGGTTCACTGAGGTTCCCTTGCACTATATATGTTCTCCCCTGCTCACTCCTCCTCACAGGAACATATTGTTCTGTAAAGTTTTCTAGTTTTGTGTTTCATCGGCCCTTGAGCAAGTCTTTCTGTTTCCTAAATTAATAAAGTCGTACCTGATGCCAGCCCACAGGTCTCGGTGTGCTCTTTAGGGCAAGCAGCTGCTGACAAAATGAGAGATTTGTTTTCTTTGAATTATTAAAGTTCTGTAAATGCTGCATCATTTGGCTTATTTTTTTTCGTAATTTTCTTTAACATTATGCTTTAAAGATCTCTTATTTTTTCCAGAGCTGTACATTAAATGACACTGTGTGATTTAAGATTGTAGAGTCAATTTTTATTGATTATATTGAACCAGCTGCAACTTACTTTGAAATATATTCGGGATGATTTTTAATATCCAACCTATAAAAAGTACACAATTGTTTTTCAGGGTGTGGGCGAGGTCTCATTACCTCCAGCAAAAGGACAACTCCCTGGCAGAATGTGAGGTGTTTCCCATTTCCTGTTTTCTACATTTTGGAGTACCATCTTATATCGCATCACTTCTTCTGTGGAGATTTACATTTTCAGACTTATTCCCAAGATTGGTTCCTTCTACACAAACTAGACTAACTGGTGATCTTTGTAAAATTATGTTCAGATATGTAGTGCACTGAAATAAATTACAGAAACTGCAGTCTAAGCTGGTTTACATTTTATGTTTTGAACTTCTAAATATACAATATATGCCTTGTATATTGGGGACTAAAACTATTTTTGCTAGTAACAATGCTTCTGTTTTGTATTTTTTCCTAGTCTAACCAAATGATATAAGATAATTGATCAAACAGTTCTAAAAGAATCTGGATGAAAACTAAAACCATTATAATTCTATGACTTTCAGAATTTTCGTTGTGTTCCCTTTGCTTTAATGACAGCATGCACTCAAACATCAAACTGTCTCTGATGAGTAGACCAGGAGTCGTCTGAAAACACACTTCAGTGAAAATGATGAAACAAAAAATGACCTTTTTGTTCAAAGTCCTTAACATGGTCAGTGTCACAAATCTAATTAAAGCAGTGACTTACAAATAGCATAAAGTCTAGAATACTCCTTCATTATATTTATATATATTATATTTTATTTTTTTCTTTATTTATTTTTTATTGACACTGCATTCAAACACATGGGCTGTAGTATGAAGCTGGTTCCCTTTTTACAGCTTATACCATCTTCCAATTTATTCCACAGCATTAAGATTGTCCCTCACTGGAATATGGGGCCTAGTCCACACACTGAAAAAATTGTCCATAATGCGTATCTCTCTATTACAGAATTTTTTATGGATGTATTCACACTTAGTTCATTTCAGCCCTTAATGCACACTCAGATCGATTAGTCAGCATTTTTTTGCATATATGTGAACATGTTAAAGAAGCACAGACCCTCTGAAATGAACCAAACTGAGTCAGCAACAGGGTTCGGTTAAACTTGCACATTATGAACACAAAGCGTCCTGGATTCGCTTTGACAGTTTTTGCCCTCTAGGTGTGACATAGGTTGATAACGTGGTACAGGCTCAAGAAACTGACAATGAAGAAAAAAGCTAATAAATACAAACAAGTAAATGAAAATTATTTTAAAAGCAAATAAATAAACAAATAATCAAACATATAAATAAATGGGACCTACAGATTCTTGTCAAGGTTAATCTGTGGTCTGCTCATCTCAGCCAAGTCTCGGGCAGATGGCCATGTACTGGACGGCCATTCTTGATTTTTCCAGAATGCACAGATTGCCAGTCTCCCCAATGGTGCCTCAGATGTTTTATTCAGTGTTAATTTTAAATGCTTTATGGGAACAGCGAGAATTAAATTATTAATATGTCACCATAAGAATGCTATAATCTACTTACAGTCATTTTTTATAAGGGTCTCCCTGAGGTTCCATCCCTTTTTAAGATACAAGACATTCTGGAACGTAATAAGATAAGATAAAAATGTATTAAACCTTAACTTCAACACCAACGCCAAAATAAACCTAAACTCAGTGTTGTAGAGGCCATAGAAGGACATTGCAGACTCCCATGAGTGTATTTTTGTTCAAACACATATTTTTAATTGCTTTTCAAATTGTTTTTAATTTGCATTGTTTATTTAGAAACCTGTCTCACCAGAGGGTTTTTTCTAAACTTATTAGTGAGAGCAAAGGTTGTATTAATGGCCACATTTATCTTCTGAACATTTCATATATTTTTAATGGCATTATCTAACAGAACAATAAGCCCCAAAACAATTACCTGACATCATTACCCTGTTTGCTTTATGCAGAAATAGGATGTTTCCAACAGTGATGCACCACTGTAACTGTGTGAGTCAGTTTATTAATTGCTGTCGGGGAAGACCATGTTCATTGTTTTGTTTTAGGACTGATACTGACACCATTTTGGCTGGTCCAGGTAGGTTGGGGTCCATAAACTTCACATCACCACACACCTGTCCGCAGGAAATAAATGCTTTGTGCACCACAAGACGATTGATGGGTTCAATTTCCTTTCAAGCTGGAAAAGTACTATATATCCTCAACCCAAATATTTATCTCTCTTGTCACATCTCTTTGTCACAAGTCTCTCGCTCTCTCCCCCACCTTCTCCTGTCTTCCCTCACACAGAAGTGCCTGAAGGGTTAGCCAGAAAAACCCATATAATGCTCACGATTTTGGCTCAACCTTTCTCTTGTTTTTCTAAATGTTTGGTGCTGACATACACATTTTTAGGATGTCGTGTCGGCTCGTTTACAGATAACAATAAAATTAAACCACTGGTTCTTGAGAGGCTTGTGTGAAGGAAAAAATATATCTGTGCTTATTTTTGTCACAGTACAGGTCTGCGTCCACCAGGAGTACCTTGAACCTCCAGACTTGGTCAAGCGACCACAGGAGGTCGCCCTCCCTGAGCACACCCCTCACTGAGCACACAGACTTATTTATGTAAATAGCCCTCACCTGTCTGCACTTATCTCCTCACCTGTTTTATGTTTTGGTTTAACCCCTGATTGGTTCCCGTAGGTTCATCTGTGCTATTTAAGTTCTCCCTTTCACATTCATCCTCACGGGAACATACTGGTTGTTTTGTTTTCTTATGTTCTCATTGGCCATCGAGCCGTCTATTATTTACTATTAATAAAAGAAGGAACTCACCTAATGCCAGCTCGCAGGTCTCCGCGTGCTTTGTTTCCGGGGGGTAAACTGACAATTTTTACATCTTATTACAAATTCTAGCCACTGCAGGACCACTGACAGGCAAGGGGAACTCATATTAAAGTAAAATGATCATGTCATGAGACTTTTATTCAATAAAGTTATTAAAAATGTGGGGAAATAAAGTATTGGGATGCCATTACACCAAAAGGAACGTTAATGACACTGTATTCAAATACAGAGATTTTATAAGTAGTTGGACCTTCTTTGCAGCTATAACAGCTAAAAAAATTGGAATTTCTGTGGGAATTTGTGTCTATTCCAGAAGGTCTGGCCCACAATCTCTGTTCCAGTTCATTCCAAAGGTTTTGGATGGGGTTGAGGTCAGGTGTGGCCTGTCAAGTTCTTGCACACTGAACTCGTCTTTATGCAGCTTGCTTTGTGCACTGGGACATAGTCATGCTGGAATAGAAAAGGTTCTTCCATAAACTGTCTACAAAGTTAAAGGCATATTGTTGTCCAGAATGTCTTGGTCTGCTCAAGAGTCAAAGCCTTTTTTGGGGTCCGGATACATTAAATTAACACAAAAGTAAAAATTATATTTTGACCATATAAAGTTAAACTATATTGTCTAAAAATGCCCATTTTTACAGTGTAAATCCTAAATATGCCCCCCAAAATTCTTTAATGTCATACTAAACTCAGAGTAATACATTACGTCTGGTTAGTAGTAGCGGCTTATAGTCCAGAATTTACGGTATTATCCATAGAGGTTTATTACAGTATCTCCCAGTAGATACATACACTGTGACTGCTAGGGCCCACTGGTACAATCCCCCTGTCGTACGCACCAGGTAGCGTGACGTCACTAGGCATCGGAAGTAACTCACGCATGGGGGTATATAAACAGGAAAACAGGTGGCACCAAGCACCCAGACATTAGAGTTCTAACTTATGCCTCACAAGCATAATTCTAACTCCTCACCACGGTACCGGGAGTAATTCATCTCTTCACCCCCTCCTCAATAACCCCCCTCTGAGTGCGTACGAGAATGAGCATCTCCTCATGGAGCTTTCTCAGAGTAAAGTGCGTGGTTACCAGCCCTCTGCTTTGTATCCACGACTGGGCACATCCACCACGCTACATTGGTAGCTCATTGTTCTTTCCCACCTTCACGTCCACTAACCGACACACCCTCCCCTGGCTCACCAGTGAATGCACAGCACACAAAGTAAAACTGTAACAACGCAAGTCTACAGTGGAGAAAATAATTATTTGACCCCTCGCTGATTTTGTAACTTTGTCCAATGACAAAAAAATGTAAATCTCAGAAAAGTATCATTTTAATAGTAGGTTTATATTAACAGTGACAGATAACCCCTCAAAAGGAAGAATAAAAAAAATAATTGAAAAAATAACTAGATTTGCCTGAAATATGTTTTTGAAACCCTACCAACCATTAAGAGTTCTGGCTCCAACACAATGGTTAGACACTCCTACTCAATTAGCCCCTCATTAAAGACACCTGTCTTAAGTAATCACCTGTATATAAGACACCTGACCTATTGTTTGAAAATGGAATGAGAACAAAATGAACATCAATCGACCTCGGTCTGGGGCTCCACACAAGATCTCACCTTGTGGGGTGTCAGTGATTCTGAGAAAGGTGAGAAATCATCCTAGAACTACACAGGATGAGTTAGTTAATGACCTTAAATTAGCTGGGACCACAGTCACCAAGAAAACTATTGGAAATACATTACACCACAATGGATTAAAATCCTGCAGAGTTCGCAAGGTCCCCCTGCTCTAGAAGGCGCATGTGCAGGCCCGGTTAAAGTTTGCCAGTGAACACCTGAATGAATCAGAGAGTGACTGGGAGAAGGTGCTGTGGTAAGATGAGACCAAAATTGAGCTCTTTGGCATTAACTCAACTTGCTGTGTTTGGAGGAAGAACAATGCTGCCTATAACCCCCAAAACACCGTCCCCACCGTCAAGCATGGAGGTGGAAACATTTTGCTTTGGGGGTGTTTTTCTTCTAAGAGCACAGAACAACTTCACCGCATCAGTGGGAAAATGGACAGAGCCATGTATCATTTAATCCTGAGCGACAACCTCCCTCCCTCTGCCAGAAAATTGAAAATGGGTCATGGATGGTGTTCCAGCACGACAATGACCCAAAAAATACAGCAAAGGCAACAAAGGAGTGGCTCAAGAAAAAACATTAAGGTCATGGAGTGGCCTAGTCAGTCTCCTCGGACCATAATACAATAGAAAACCTATTGAGGGACCTGAAGCTCAAAGTTACAAAGAGACAGCATCGAAACATTAGTAAATTAGAAATGATCTGCAAAGAGGAATGGACCAAATTTCCTCCTAAAATATGCAAAAACATGGTCATCAATTACAAGAAACGTTTGACCTCTGTGCTTGCAAACAAGGATTTTGCCACTAAGTATTTAGTCTTTGTTTGTAATAAGGTTCAAATACTTGAACCTTTCGCTCAATGAAATGCAAATTAGTTCTATCTTTTATTTCAAGATATTTTTTTAAATGTCCCTTTTTAAGTGCTATCTGTCACTGTCAAAATAAACCTACCATTAAAATGATACTGTTCAGAGCAAGGTGTCAAATAATTATTTCCTCCACTGTATCTAGGGTACCGCAAAAACACTTTGGAGGACACAGCAAAGGAATCAAACCTGCCAATACAAGCGGAAGACGTCAGATTTCCTTCCCCAACCTGAGCCCAACGGCTAACACCCCCACATAGCTAGCCATGACTACTGCCCTTTGGCCGGGTTGAGAACACAGGGGTCTGGGTCTCGCTTCCTCCACACTGCTGGCTCCTCTCCTCCATCTGTCAGCATGCCGGCCTTCACCCAAGTCTGCAGTTCAAACTCTATTCCAACTGTTATTCCATTTTTCGAGAGCCGTACCGGTGGCCGCTGTCCTTAAAGGCCCCAACCTTGCCCTTACAGCTCATCATCCCCCAAACTGACCAACTGATTATCCTGGGACAGGCCTACGATCACCTAGCTCTCCTGGGCACTGCCTGAAAAAAACGAACAAAAAAAAAACACCAAGCATGCAGAGACATGGACAAACACAACACAAAACACCACACTTGTCGGGTAGGGACACAACACAGACACTGACGGTGACTAAGCTCAACAGCCTCTTTTAATTTAATTAACAATAATAAAACTACTGGGCTTTAAGAAGTAAAATGGCTGGACTAGCGATCTGTGCATTCTGAAAAAGAACGGCTGTCCGATGCACGACTGCCTCACCAGCATGCCGTCCCGATACTTTTGTCTCGATGTTCCGAGTGGCATAGCTCTTCAGCGCGACCACCCAGACACTTCAAATTTCAAAGTATGATACATCCCCAGGAGACATTTCCAATAAGCCAGGATTTAATAGATCACAAACCTAGCGCCATTTGTGGTGTCCCGAATACAAAAATATGTTTAAGTCTGAATTATTTGTGCCTTTCCAAATACCAGATTTGGTTTAGGATCCACCCCTACTGTATATGATACAATATATATTTTTTACCATGTATGTACTAGTGTGTCGTGCATTTTTAAAATTAATAATTAAAATATTTTGATGTTACATTAAATTGCATTTATTGATTGTTGTAAATGCATTTCAACAAAGCGGCAATGGCAAATAAAAAATAAATAAATACAGACCCAATGCCCAGTTGCGGAGCCAGGAAATTTTGGGGGGGTTCGAATGGATCAGTGATCATGTTTGGGGTGGCACCAGAACTAGACTGGGACCAAAAATTTGATGCTGGAAAAAATATTTGGTTTGATGCTGACAGGATTCTGTTGATGTCTGGCCAGCTTATTTCAGATACCTAATCCACACACCACAACAATATTTGGAATGTACCAACAAATTTAATAATAATGTATTTTAAGCAAATGTCTCTTTGGTGCAAAACCATATTGAGGGCTAATGGGTAAAACATACTGGTTGGAAGAGTATGAGCATTGTTTAAAGATTCCACATTGCCATTAAAATATAACTGGAGTTTCAATGAAGAACATAAATATAGTATTTCAATAAGTCATGTAACTCCTTACATTTTTCTCATGCTCTACACTATTTTTTTAATTATCTTTTTGATTACACTGAATGACATTTTAATGGGTGGCTATTTAGAAACAAATGTAAAAATGTAGGTTGTTTACTATTTGTTGCACTGACAATATGAAAGTTAAAAAAAAGATAAACCAATTTACCCAAAAAAGGAAAAATATATACTTTCATCTTTTTGAAGCTTGAAAACCCAGTTTAATTTTTGAGCCTGAAGCATTAAGATTGTCCTTTACTGTAACAAAAGGGTTTTGATCAAACCCTGAAAAACAGATGAGTTGCAATACTTTTGACCATATAATATATTTAATTACAATTGCAATTTAAATGATTATTTTTTCTAGTAAACAACACTGAATAATATTAAATGTAATGTTAAATAGAGCAAAACTGTTTGTATATGTGTCCGTGTGTGTGAGAGCATGTGTGTACAGCATCCTTATTTGTTTCTGTTTACTATAAAACATTTCTTGTGATTTGAAAGGACAACATTTGATGGTAAATTGATGCACTTTCACAGCCATTCAGAAGCATTCGAGAGTGTGTAATTTATGATTGGCTGCCAAACTGTTCCCACCGTTACAGCATGCCTTTCCAGCACAATCATTTGCATTTTACATTATGTTCATGGCTGTTTCTCTGTTGGTAGGAATTGTGCAGTCTTAATTTGGCAATGAAATTGTTTTTGTTTGTTAGGTTTTTTCATCTAGTCAGTGAAGGTGAAATGAAAGGACAGTTTTAATTCTGATTTTTAAAATGAAAGCATTGTTTAAATAAAAAAAACAGCATGAAAAAACATTTGTTATTGCTTCTTTATTTGAATTGCATTGGTGGTATACATGCAGCTTGAGATATCATGTTCACAATAATTGATCAGGTACACTTAGATTGTGACTGATTAGACAGGGCAGCTGGCCCTGGCATTCCGCTCTTGAATTTAAATTGAGTTGCTCTGATATATTGATTAATTTAGTTGGGGTTTTTGTGTGATTTACATCTTGCCAACTGCAGGCACAAACCTCCACACCAAAAAGTTTATTTCATTAATCATGAGGAAATCCAGCCAATCTTTAGTGCTGTTTTGTGCAATGGGCATCCTGAGTCCTTGTGCTTTTTTCCACATAGAAAAAGAGAACAATATGAAATATAAATCTAAAAAAATAACCTTACTATTGCATGTGAGATTCTGCAAATAATGAAATTATTCCATACCCATTAAAATGATGTCACATGATGGTACATGGTAAGTCAACTGCACATGAGTGCACCAGCAGGTTGTGAGAAAATGTGATATGAGGGGATGATTCAGCTCCAGTCTCAGCTGTAGAGTCATATAGCTGTCAGGGTAATGCACTGTGATGCAATGTATGCAGTAAATTGCCCCGATTGGTCTTACCTGGGCCCTGTCGTTATTAGCCCACAGTGTCCAGGTCCATCTTCCAGCAGTCTGTAATGAGTCCTTTAGGTCAAGTTCGACTGAGTGAATGACCATCCAGCTAGTCACAGCCAGTCCATCAATATCGGAGGAGAGAGAAAAAGAATTATGAAGAATGTTTACAGAGTGGTTTTCAAGTCTGTGAGCTATTATAATTATATAACTACTTTTGATGCAAAAAAATGTTTTGATATGGTGATAGAGGTGCAACACCACTGAGATGGAACAACGCTTTCTGAAAAGGGTAGGTGGGCTTCACATTAAAATGGACTTTTTCACGTTAGAATTGACTTTTTTCCTCTAGTGCATGAAATAATGATGGACGCTTGAAGCTTTCTTCCAGCATTGGCTGTAAACACTGGTAATCAAATTCATTCCATCCAACATTTAACAAAGACGTAATCCAAGGCTGACATGCTTGACTTCAGCAGTAATGCACAGAATATAAAACTTGCTTCATATTTGGTCAACACTCTCAGCTACATGCTGCCAGCTCTAGTGCCCATTGCTGCATTTGAAATTCTGTCTGTACACTATCATTTCTGACCCTGGGCTTTGATGGGAGAAAATAGAAAACAACATGTGTGTAAAGATTTACACAACTAGTTACCAAACCTGAAACATTAGTCTTAAAACAGCTTTGTCATCAAATACACTATATATTATCCTTAATCTTCATTTATTTGAACTTCATCTTCAGTTTAACTTGACTACTAATTGAATTGATGTGTTTTTCAGATGTTTAACCCTTTTTTCTTAAAAATATTGGATTTTTACATCAATATTTCAAACCCTTGTGGCTTAAAAGGGGATAAAGATAGAGACTTATTGTAAATTAGAAAAATGTTGGGCATGACCTGAAGTTTATGTATAAATATTCTCATCTAATTTGCATATTATGATGTCCTGAAGTGGCAGAAATCTTACATTTCATTATATTCAGGAAACAGCTGATATTGAACTAATGTTTGGAAGTTATTTTCTTTCCTTTCGCTTTTTGTTTTTTTTGTCCTCATTCATTATGATCAGGAAAGAGGAAACCAACAATAAAACAGAAGAAAGTAGTAAAATATTGCTATATTATCATATCAAGACATCATCATGGCTGAAACAGACTGTATTTACAAATGTCCTGTAATGTAGCATTTGTATTCCCTACCACTAGTTGGCACACATGTAGTACTTTGATTGAAGATGATACTTTGAGCAGCGAGAGAGTGGATTTCTGTTTTCGGTGGGAAAGCATGTGGGATATTTTGGGGGAAAAACATCAAATGGCTAATAAAAGGTTGTCCATTGATGATGTCTTGCGAATTCTATTCGCCGGCTCTGAATCTGAAGGGGAAGATTCACCTTTTGTACCAGGAGACATGCAAGAAAGTCGTACTCCAAGCGGAGGAGAATCCCTTCTCATACGCCGATTGTGGCTGCTTGAAGAGCCGAGTCGCTCAGCTAGCTCACGCCGGACGGGGCTGCTGGTGGAGCGACGACACAGCTCACACGCGCCGATTGGAGCACGACTTTCTCATGTGTCTCCTGGTATAAAAGGCAAATCATCCCCTTCAGATTCAGAATCGACAAATATCATTCACAGGACATAATCAACGGACAAATTTTTATTTGCCATTTGGTGTTTTTTTTGTCATAAGTTATCTAAAATCCAACACACTTACACGCACTGAAAACAGAAGGGCACTGTGAGCCTGCTCCTGCGTCAATGACACACGGCTTGTTTCAACCGCTTTTTACTCACAACTTTGAATAGGATGATAGCGAAATTTTAATCTTGAATCAAAGTATTACATGTGTGCTAACTAGTGGTAGTGAATACAAATGCTACATTACATGAGATTTGTAAATACAGTCTGTTTTAGTCATGAATACGTCTTGTCACAATTCTGTGACTTTGGCACTGAAAGTGTTAAGTATTAAGTCTTACTTCAAATTAATTCTCTGTCACTCTATTCAACATTCTGTGGCATTTCAAATGTTTATACACATTTATGACTACAGCTCTGCTTTTTAATTATGTTTTTTTGTAATCCATATTCAGAGAGAGCACTCCGGGAAGGGAATTGATTTGGGGCGGCTCCAGACGGAAATGCCATTATGAGTAGAAATTGGATTTACCCAGTGTTGACCACTCATTGCCGATTCAAGCGACTCTCCACTTGCTGCAAAGGCTGAGAGGGAGCATTAAAGACGTGTCCTGGATAGAAACACACCCTGTAGGCAATCAGAGTGGTGGTGTGGAGGGTGGGGTGTGAGAGAAAGTCTATGTGTCTGTGTATGTGTAAATCTGTGTGTGTGTGTTTGTTTGTGTGTGTGTGTGTGTTTGTGGGTGTGTGTTTATTTTTGTGTGTGTATGTGAGAAAGAAGTGGTTGTATGTATATGTGTAAGTTAGTATATTTGTATGCATGTGTGTGTGTGTGTTTGTGCTCGCTTGTTTGTGTGCATGTGTGTGTGTGTGCGCAGATTTGTGTTGTGTTTACATGTGTGCGTTTGGATTTGTGAGCGAAAGGGCACTGGAACGATGTGCATGTGTGGGTGGGCAGGTGGGTGTGTATTTCTGAGTGAAGGGGGTGGGCCATGATATATATGTGTGTGTGAGATGTGTGGAACTAGGCATGTGTTAGAGACAGTGTTTGTGTGTGTGTGTGTGTGTGTGTGTGAGTGTGTGAGAGTGTGTGTGAGTGTGTGAGTGTGTGTGAGAGTGTGTGAGT